>PVJC01011230.1:0-42031 GCA_004026665.1 Murina feae
ATGGCTTCCCCCATAGCCACAAGATGGCCACTCCCAGAGCCATAAGATGGCAGCGCCCAGTCTGGCTCAGCCCCGCCATTGAAGTGGTCAGGCCTGTTAGCCAGGCAGGTGGTGGGGAAGGCGGGGGACCCAAGGGGCGGAACTGGCAATAAGAGGGGGCTGGGTGTCTCCTGCCCAGGCCAGAGGCATTCACCAGAGGCCTCAGGCTTGAGCAAGGGTGGAGCCAGTGATTGGAGGGGGCAAGGGCGGAGCTGGTGATCAGAGGGGTATGAGGGCGCCCTACCCAGGCATAAGGCCTGGGCCAGAGGCCTCAGTCCTGGGCAGGGGCAAGGCCAGAGATCGCAGGGTCCTGGGTTCTGCAGAGTCAGCGATCGGAGGGGCAGGGGTGGAGCCTGCAACCACAGGGGTCTGGGCACCGGTGGAGCCGGCAAAGCAGGGGCCTGAGGGTCTCCTGCCCAGGCCTGCGGCCTTGGCCAGAGGCTGCCAGTGAGGCAAAGGCAGAGCTGGCGATGGCAGGAGGCAGGATCAGAGCCAGTGATCACAGAGTCCTGGGCTCTGTGAAGCCAGTGATTTCAGGGATCTGGGGGTCCCCTGTCCAGGCCTGCAGCCTCAGCCAGGGGTTACAGGTCTGTGCAGGGGTGGAGCTGGGATTGGAGGGGCAGGGGTGGAGCCAGTGATCAGAGTGAACTACAGAGGAAACACCTTTTCTGACCGCTTATTGGCTAAGCTCCCTGTATGCCATTGGTAATATTCTTAGTAACTTGGGTAATAAGAATCCCTAAAGGCTATCTAGGGTTTTTCCACCACACTCCTGGAGAAAAAAAATGAAGGTCCACTGCTGGAGGGCTAAGAAATGTCATAGCCTGCCCTAGCTGGTTTGGCTCAGTGCATAATGCCTCAGCTTGCTGACTGTAGGGTCTGGGTTCAGTTGTGACCAAGGCCATGTACCTAGGTTGCAGGCTCCTCCCTGGCCGGGGCTCAGGTCAGGGCATATGCAGGAGGCAATCAATCAAAGTGTTCTTCTCACTTTGATGTTTTTCTCTCTTTTTCCCTTCTCTTCCATATTCGCTAAAAATCAATGGAAACATATCCTCAGGTGAGGATAAAAAAAAAAAAGGAATGTCATATCCTATGAAGGACACATCTTGAAAATGCCTAAAGAAAGTTGTCATTTTTTCATAGTGAAGGGACTGGAGTCTGTGTTGACGAAAACACCTTAGTGGCTATAGTGACTGGCAGTGGCTGCAGCAGCGGAGTGATGGGGCTGGTGGCTTCCTCTAATTAGCCTGGTTGCCTCCCACAAAGGGAGACCAGACTGTGGCTTAGGCCTGCTCCTTAAGGACTAAAGACACTCCCTGAAGGCTCCCAGTATGTGAGAGGGGGCAGGATGGTCTGAGAACCGCCCCCCCCCTCGTGCACAAATTTCGTGCACTGAGCCCCTAGTCTAATCTAATAAAAGAGTAATATGCAAATTAACCCTCACTCTGTTACACACTAAGCCATGCCCATCAGCCAAGCCATGCCCACCAGCCAGTCAGAGTGATGATATGCAAATGAACCCAGCCAAGATGGTGGCTGGCAGCCACAGAGCTAGAACAAACAGGAGGCCAGCAATGGAGGAAACTGCCTGCCCAGGCCGGCTATGGCCTCTGCTCAAGGCAAGAAAGTTTCACTTATAGAAGCCACAGAGCTGAAGCAAACAAGAGGCTTTGTTGCCTGCCTAGGCAGGCTGTGGCCTCTGCTCAAGGCAACAAAGTTTTAATTATAGAAGATAAACCCCAGAAACCTGTTTCCAGCCAGCCTCGCTGGGACCTTGGGTCAATGGGAGCTGTGGCCAGCCTGCAAGCAGCCCTCAGCCCCTCACCCAGGCTGGCCAGGTACCCCAGTAGGGACCCAAACCCTGAAGGGGCTGTGGCCAGCCTGAAAACGGCCCTCAGCCCCTCACCCAGGCTGACCAGGCACCCCAGTAAGGATCCAAACCTTGAAGGGGCTGTGGGCAGCCTGAAAACGGCCCTCAGCCCCTCACCCAGGCTGGCCACACCCCCATGGGGTGAGGGTCCCCATGGGAGGGCTTGGCCAGCCTGCAAACAGCCATCAGCTCCTTATCCAGGCTGGCCAGGCACTCCAGTGGAACCCCCACCCTGAAGGGAGTGTGACCAGCCTGAAAATGGCCCTCCGACTCTCTCCCAGGCTGGCCAGGCACCCCAGTGGAACCCCCACCCTGATCCGGGACACCCTTCAGGGCAAACCAGCTGGTCCCCCCCACCTGTGCACCAGGCCTCTATCATCATTTATAATAAAAGGGTAATATGCAAATTGACCCCAACAGCAGAACCAGTGGGAATGACTGACTATGACATACAGTGACCACCAGGAGGTAGACGCTCAATGCAGGAGCTGCCCTCTGGTGGTCAGTGCACTCCCACAGGGGGAGCTCTGCTCAGCCACAAACCAGGCTGATGGCTGCCAGCACAGCAGGGATGGTGGGAGCCTCTCCTGCCTCCACAGCAGAGCTAAGGATATCTGACTGCAGCTTGGGCCTGCTTCCCACTGGCAAATGGACATCCCCCAAGAGCTCCTAGGCTGTCAGAGGGATGTCTGACTGCCAGCTTAGGCCCGACCCCCCCCCCCCAGGGGCAGGCCTAAGCCAGCAGGTGGACATCCCCCGAGGGGTCCCAGACTGCGATTGTGCACAGGCTGGGCTGAGGGACCCCCCTGAGTGCACAAATTTTTGTGCACCGGGTCTCTAGTATAACATATAAATGCAAGTGCAGCCTAATTCAGACACAGGCCATTATGTTGCTTCTGAAGGGCAATATGTTTCTAGGAAAGATTTATTCAAAGGTAACCTGTATGGCAGTCAATCTTAACAATCTTTACTTAAAGGATAAAGCCTTCTGAGTAGTTATGCTAAGTTTTCCTTGTACAGTTCTTCTTGATTTCTTAAAAAAATTTTTTTTAAATTTATTTGGGGGAGGGGAGAGAGAGAGAGAGAGAGAGAGAGAGAGAGAGATAGAGAGAGAGATAGAGAGATAGAGATAGATTGATTTAATTTGCTGTTCCATGCATTCACTGGTTACTGGTGGACTTGTATGTGCCCTGACCTGGAATTGAATTCACAACCTCAGTTTACCAGGACAGTGCTCTAACCAATTATGCTACTTTGGTCAGGGCTGTTCATTTTGATTTCTAATTTGGTTTTGAGAAGACCAGCCTGAACATGGGCTTCTTGAAACCATAGTTCTTCATGCTGCTCTTCAGTGGTCAGGGGGAAAGATAGACATGTTCTTGGTAGAGCACATGTGAAAAGAGGGTTGTCTTACCCTGGCTAGTGTTGCTCAGTTGGTTAGAATGTTGTCCCATAAACCAAAAGGTCGCCAGTTCGATTTCCGGTTGGGTACATGCCCAGGTTGCAGGTTTGGTCCCCTGTCAAGGTGCATACAGGAGGCAACTAATAGATGTTTCTCTCTCTCCCTCTCCTTTCCTCTCTCTCTAATGGTGATGATGATGATAATAATAATAATAATAATAATAATAATAATATAATCTAAAAGAAAAAAGAGAGAGAGTTGTCTTCCATTTTGGCTTAGCAGGTACCTTATGCTCTGTTGATGAAAGTATTTTTTTGTGGTTGCTGTTTTGTAACAATGATTTTCATTTCACTTATATTCTATTACTGATAATTTTGTCTTAACCTAAGAAACAATGTTATTTGTCATTAAAGCTTCTAACTCAGGCACATGAGTAGAATATAAAGGAAATATTATGGTTTCTCAGATGTCCAGCAAAGGAGATTTACACTTGATCAATAAGGCCATTGTTGAGCCTGTTACATTTATCTGTGTGATAGTTGAGTAAAACTTGTTGAGGTATCCCTGGCCAGAAGTAGCCCTGGCTGGTATGGCTCGGCTGGAGCATCGTCCTGTACACCATAAGGTTGTGGGTTAGATGTCGGTCAGGGCGCATGTGGGAGGTGGCCTATCCATGTTTCTCTCTCATATCTGTTTCTCTCTCTCGCTCCCCTTCCCCTGTTTAAAATCAAGAAAGAGAAAAAAAACACTAAAAAAAATACAACTTGTTGAGTTAATTGATATTGGCCTTTTTCAAATGAGCCTGCATCGAAGTGGTGAGAGTTAACTTTCCACACGTAAAAAACTCCTCTCTCGTGACCTTATTTCCCATCACTTCCATACTCTCACTTTTGATTCCAGCTGAGAAAATTGACTTTCTCTCAGATTTCCATTTTAGAGCAATTACACATATGATTTGCCTTCTCTCACCAGCTTCATCATATTCTGTTCCTTCTTTTAAACTTTGCTTTTTTCATCTTATCTACAGAGTTATTTATAGACTAAAGCAATGTAAGTCCAAGAAATCTTTCTTAGAATTATTTGTTTTACCATTTCTATTTATGCCACGTGTAACTCATATATTTGTGCACATGGTTATTTGACTCTCTCTTTGGCTGAGATTCCAAATTTATTTATATATATATATATATAAATATATATATATTGATTTTTTACAGAGAGGAAGGGAGAGAGATAGAGGGTTAGAAACATTGATGAGAGAGACACATCCATCAGCTGCCTCCTGCACACCCCCTACTGGGGATGTGCCTGCAACCAAAGTACATGCCCTTGACCAGAATTGAACCTGGGACCTTTCAGTCCACAGGCCGACCGACGCTCTATCCACTGAGCCAAACCAGTCAGGGCTGAAATTCCAAATTTTGATAGCCAAAGCAGTTACTAACTTTGTGAATTATTCATCTGCTTACTTTTCTCTGCTAATAACTAATTGCATAAACACCGATTATGGGTAAGCACTGGGGAGCCTTTGCAAATGATCCTCAACTGTAGGTTAAGATAAATGAATGATGGAAGAGCAGATTGTCTTTCTCTTGTGTAACACACTCACAATTTTGCTCAACTGTTAATGTTCTTAGGGAACAGAAGGATAATTAGAAGTACCATGAATGACCCATGGGGTTAGTTCAGACTGGCTTATGGTTGTCAGTTTCTTTATAGTTTTCTGGGTGCTTTTGTTTTCTTTTACATGTTTTTCCCCTTTTAATTATTCATAAACTTGAGATGTTGTAATTCATGAAAAGATTAGTAAATGTGGGGACTAGGTCAGAGTCAATTGAGAGAGAGAACATTCTAAGGGCTAGTGTTTGTGTAGTCCCTTCTTACCTTCCCGGGTCAGTTGCTTTTGAACTCCAGGACGATGCTAATAAATTGTCGGGCTGAAGTACCTTTTTGGGAGTTTGCAAGTGGTATTAATGGTATTTTCCTCCTTGAACCTGTGTACTGAATGTCCTCTTTATTCTCCAGTTTAACCTCAAGCCATGAAACCCCTCTCAGCTGGGCCTGTTATTATTCCATGAATCACTGCTGCCCTTATTAAACTATTTTGGGCAGTAGCCTTTCCATTCTTCTCCTGTGAACCGTGAAGGCTGGAGTTGCTACTGCAGCATAGGCCAGAGTGGAATTCGAATATGAAGGAAAGAAGGTTCACTGGCTTGTAACAGCTTTTACCTTATAAGACAGTAGGGTTTGTGCCCACTGAGACCACATTGTGTCTTGAAATTTTTCGTTTGTTCTAAAAAGGGATCCCAGAAAGTTCATTCTTGAATGCCTAGCATTTAAAATGCTTGAATGTCAGGCAGCTTGGTCTCTCCTCCATCCCATCACCACCCCTCCCCTATTCTTTCATTGCCTCTGGCATTTCCACGATCCCGGTTTGTGTGGGTTTTCTCTTGCTCTTGTGTTCTAACCTGCCTCAGATCCATAGGCCCACAGTGTGGACTGTGACCAGGAAAAAGCAACACAGTGTGGTGAATAAGAAGGTGGCCTCGAGTCAGGCCTGCATTCGAATCCCTGTGATGATGGGCAAATGGCATAACCTCTTTAAGTTTAAATAGAGAAAGTGTGTGCAACCTCACAGGGTGCTATAAGGATTACGATAGATGTGTAAGATCTAGTTCAGGGGAAAGCTGACTACTGGTTAGAACTAGTCGGTAGAAAAAGTCCTCTGGCCTTTGTTACGGAGACGTTAGAACTCATTTGGTTCGATGTTTCATTTTAAAGGTCAGACACTGAGACCCAAAGGGGGTAGTGCTTGCCTGGTGACACTTAGCCGAACATGAAGAGTGGGAGAGAACCCAGCTTTTCTATCTCCTAGTCGGATGCTTTTCCATTAAAGCACAGAACTTCCCCTGTGTTGCTGGTCAGTGCCCGAGTTTGAACTGTTCTCAGCCTTGCTTATTGATGGACATACTTGTTGTTCATCAGAAAATACTTTTTCCATGTGCTGTTTCACACTTCTCTTCATTTCCTTGTCTTCTGCTGCTGTAACAAATGAAATGTTAAAACCACAACATTTTAGGGGCTTAACACAATACAAATTTATTCCCTTGTGATGTTGGAGGTCTAACCTCAGGGTGTGCGCAGGGCTCTGTTCCTTCTGGCGGCTCTTGTGGATAATCCACTAATTTGCTTTCTCTGACTTTTAGAGGCTACATGCATCCCCTGGCTCATGGTCCCACATCACATCTCCTTTTCCATCACCAGTCTCATCACATTGCATTGCACTACCTCTGCTTTCCTGCCTCTCTTTTAAGGACCCTGTGATTACATTGGCCCCGCATGGATCATCCTGGATAATCCCCATTTCCAGCCTTTAATTTAATTATATCTGCAAAGTCCTTTTGTCATATGGGGTAACATTCACTGGATCCAGGGTTAGGATGTGGAAATACTTGTGGAGGCCGCTATTCTACCTACCACAGCAGACAACTGCTTTACAACGCAGAATTCCCAAATTATCCTTCTTTTTCACCTGTCGATCTGAACTTCTCAATCTGCTCATTTACAGTTTTGCTAGCTGTTTATTCTCCCTCTGTGCCCCATGATGAATTCATTTTTGTAAGACTAGACCAGTTCTAGAAATGCAAGGCCTGGACACCACCGACCCAAATAACTATTCATACTTCTCAGTTGTTGAGGAGCCACTGGTTGGGAATGGATGTCTGAGAGCATTTCCACAGCTCACCTTCTCCTAAATATGTGGAAATATTAAATAACTTGGGGAATTAAAATCATCTTCAAATTCTACCATGGTGTTTGGTTTAGGAGAGGTTTGCTTAGTCCTCTTTTTGGATATAGGTCATGTTTAAATGAGTGTCAGCAGAAATCTCATTGAGGAATTTACATAATCAGGGGTTCCTCATCTAAGCCTAGGGTCCCTAAACCCTTAAAGTCTCAGTGGAAGAGACAGGGACAGGGAGTTGGACATCTTGGGACTATGCAAGGCCATCTGATCATTTTTCTGGTTAAGACCGGACCATAATTTTCATTAGATTTTTAAAGAGATTAGTGACCCAGGAAAGGTTAGTGACTGACTGAATTGATGGTAGTTAGGTTATTTTCCATTTCCTCAATAGGTAAAGGCTCTTGGAAGTACACTGCATATTTTTAAATACTTGATGAGGTATTTTTTAAGCTGCAACTCAACTTCTTCCATTCACGTTGAAATAGGCTACTACTGAAACCCATGTGTGTTTTTTGTTGTTGTTGTCAGTGATAAAAGGTTTCTTCTGTTTCTGCTGGCATATTCTGGATATCTTTAGAACAAGATATGGAAAACCTTTGTCAAGGTAATCTGAATCTTGGATAGGTAATATAAATTGTTTGTTTAGAGAGAAATTGAAGATAAAAAATGTTTTTTTCTCATTTCCCCTTGAATACCAGTTGCTTTAGTTGCAATTTGTTTTCTTTTGGAACTGAAAACTAGTTTTCTTTAGTGTTTGGCCATGCATTTCTTCCTGACTGTTGATTACTATTCATCTGTTCTTCTGACTCAAGTTTCCTCATGAAGAATGTATGATATTTTCCTGCCTTTATCTTTCACTTTGCCTTCACCTTTACTCTCATCTTGCCTTACAGAACCCAAAGGATGAGAACTGACTGTTGGAATTTGCTTGGTTTCCATACCTTGCTAGATAGATGAGGCTTAACGATAGCAAAGAAATATTGTATATGCACAAGGAAAATTGGCAAATGAATTCCAATGGTGTGCTGATTGAGTCACTCCCTGGAATTCAAAACTTAGTAAGCAAAACATGAATGGTCAAAGGTGATAGGTTGTGCTTTTTGAAGCATAAAGTTTTTTAAAAACAGGTGTAATTTGGAATTAAGCTCAGATGACTACAAAAGGGATTATTAAGGTTCACTGATTTGGAAAACCAGCTTTGGAACACCAATTAAAGAGGGAGCCTTTCATTTAATGAAATCTCCTCTCCTAATGAATTCTTGTTCCTGTTTTTAAGTAAATATGTACTGTTTGATTACTTTGGCACTAAATAGGATATACTAGTATACAAAATTTCTTTGAAAACTGTGGGACAACATGCTGCTTTTAGTAAATCTAATTTATAGTCTTGTTATTTTTTAGGAAAAGAATTTGTCTCATTTGGCCAAACTTAACCATTTTATAGACAGGGAAAATGAGATTGGGCTAGATGGTTTTTGCAGCATTAATAAACTTTAGTGACAAATTTGGTGATAAAATTTAAGACTTTATACTCTGACCTAATGATGTTTCATTATACTATACTAGTGGCCCAGTGCACGAACTCATGCACATTGAAAGGAAATTAATTCGTAGAAATATTTTAATATTGCTGTTTGGCCTTTCTCTATAATAGAAGTGTCAACCAAATTCACAATCGACAATGACAGATAGGAACACACATATACGATTGGCATCAGCGAGAGCTTTATTTGTATGGTGCATGCGTGAGTCAACCTAGCCTTTTATAGATATAGAATACACTTGCTTAATTAGATGTGCTTTCTGATTTAGCCAAACTTTTTCCAGCCCAGTGAAGCACCCCAACTTCTCTTTCAGGTAATTGTCAGCAGCACAGCAGTAAATATCAACACAGAGCAGATTATTATTATAGATCACACAGGGAGAACAAAGGGTAAAATATTTAACTGCAGCAGTGTTCGACTATACTCTGCACAGTGAGAAAACTTGAAGTCATTTTCAAGGTCCACTATTTCTTACTTCTTTTCAGTCAGGTCAAGTTTCTAAACTTCTAAATCTCCATTTTCTGGCTAATGAAAAGAAAATGGGATTCTCCTTAGTCTCCTATATACCTACTCCAGGTCTTCTACTAGGATCAAATGAGATGAGGCACGGGAAAACGCTTCACAGACATTTGATTAAAGTGTGAAATGCTTCCACCTGGCTATAAAGCAAGCCATGTTCCCGGACTGAAGAAACTGCATGGAGGCTAGTCGTTGCTAGGGAGAGGAAGCTGGGCATTGCTACGTGATGTCATTACTCGGTGTCCACAGCGACCATTTCCGAGCTGGGCTGGCTGTGGGCTGCATTTTGTGCCATGGGGTCTGGGCAGCGTTGACTGCAATTTGATGGGCTGTCGCTCCAGGGTGGTGGCGAGGCCTGTGTCCCACTTGAGGGAAGCTGAGTGTTGCTTTGTGGGCACCAGGTGTGTGTCATGGCAGCTCCTGTGTTGAGTGTCTGCCCCCAGATGGTCAGTGCATGTCATAGCCACCAGTAGGAAGGTGAGAGGGACACTTAGCATATTAGGCTTTTATATAGATAGATTGTGTTTTATAGACAGAAGGAAAGGTTGAATGGTGAAGGAAATAAAGAATTAATACCTGTGTGAGGTCCACCTACACCCACCAGCATGGCTAAAATTTAAAAGACTGTCAATACCAAGTGTTGCTGAGATTATGGAACAACTGACCTGTCAGGCATGGGCTGGTGGGAGCGGAAAAAGACACAGCCACTTTGGAGAGCAGTTTGGCAGTTTCCAGTTTTAAGCACTCTTACCCGATGGCCTAATAGTTCTGCTCTGATGCATTTACCCAAGACAAAGGCCTGTATATAAATGTTAATTATAGCTTTATCATAACAACTGAAAGCTGGAAACAGCTCATGTTCATCAACTGGTGAACTACTAAATGGTGGTATGTTTATACAGTGGAATACTAGTCAGCAATGAAAAGGAAGGGACTGCTGATACTAGCAACACTGTGTATGGAACTCAGAAACATTATGTTGAGAGAAAGAAGATATTCTGCATGAGTCCATTTATATGAAGTTGTAGAACAAACAAAACTAATTGATATTGATAGAAACCAGAGAGATCACTGTGGGACTTGATTATAAAAGGCCAGGGTGGAACTTCTGGGGTGAAGGAAATGTTGTATATGTCTGTTTCAGGTGGTGGTTACATAGGCATGTGCATTTGCCCAGACTCATTAAACTGTGCTCTTAGAAGGGGTGCATTTTATTGTATATAAATTGTACTCAGTAAAATTGATTTAAGAGCATAATGAGGTGCAAAGGTGCTGAATAAATAGCAAAGCAAAGTTGGTATAAAGCATAAACTATGTTTGCCATGCCATTGAATTTTCTGTGATCTCATTTTCTCTCTCAAAACTGTGGTCCTTCTGTTATTGTCCCTTGCCACTTGCCTGAGATCACAGGTATAATGACAAGCCACCGTTCCATTGTGGGAAATAACAAAACAGCAACCCACCCGTGCACATTCCCATGAGCAAGTTTCGTCTGTGCTTGAGAATATTTTGGGAATCATTTAGAGCTTCAGTTATTAATTCTTCTTAGTTACCAAATTTTACCGGCACAACTATATATGCCGATAAAATGATCCCTGGAGAAATGCCAAATGTTTTCCGATTCTCTAGAAGGAAATTTAGGGAATTTGTAGACCAAGTAGGTTGACTTTATAGCCATATCCTCTGCTAAAAAATCCAAAAATAAAAACGTTGGCATCACAGTTGGTGTTCTGAGTCATATTTTAAATCCTGCAAGCCTGTAGCTTAGCAAAGTGCTATTCAGAAAACCCTTAAAGGGTGTGTATATATGTTTGTCTTGCCATCTCCCCTGCCAGCATCTCTCAGACATTTTGCTCAGTGATGTCTAAGGCTGGAACTGAAGTCACATGAGTCCACTTGAAGTGAGGTCTAGACATAAGATGAATTCAGCATTGCGTCTAACTGAGTTCGAGATTGCGGAGAGCTTTCTACTTAGTGTGCTGGAGAATTATTAAGTAACTTTTAGAACCCAGGGCACATTATGGGATCTACTGAAATAACATTAGGTATTATAGTCATCCAAGTGTTCTTTTGCCCAACTAATATATGTGCCTGCATGACTTCCACATGGGTCCGTTTATTAGTTTATTCACTGAACATGTGACTACCTATGAGATGACAGGCATTTTGCTGGACAGCAGGATATAAAGATGAAAAAGAAGAGCACCTATCCTCTAGGAGCTTATAATTCGGTAAAAAGAGAAGACATGCAAACAAGTATTTTATAATACAGTTGCTACAATAGGTATGTGCAAGGGCAGCCTGTGTGTGCCCACCTGGGAATGTTAAGTCCCTCTGGTCTAACATGGAATTTAAGGCCAATGCTTCCTTACTGACTTGCTGTCTAGATGCTCTGTTCATTGATGAAAGTGGAGTATTAAAGTTTCCTACTATTATTGTATTGCTGTCTGTTTTCTCCTTTAGGTCTGTTGACATTTGCTCTACATAGTTAGGTGCTCCTATGTTGGGTGCCTAATATTTATAAGTATTATACACTCTTGTTGGATTGACCCCTTTATCATTATACAGTGACCTTCTCTGTCATTTAGACAGTCTATGTCTTGAAGTCTCTTTTGTCTGATGTAAGTATTTCTACCCCAGCTTTTTTTGGTTTCCATTTGCATGGAATTATAAATCTCTTTCCATCCCTTCACTTTCAGTCCTTGTGTGTCCTTACATCCGAAGTGAGTAGGCAGCAAATAGATGGTTGTTTTTATCCATTCAGCCACTCTCTGTCTTTGGATTGAAGAATTTAGTCCTTTTAGTGTTCACTGTTCTCTGGCTGTTTTGTACTTCCTTTGCTCCTTTCTGCTCTTGCTGTGTTCCGCTGTGCTGTGATGATTTTCTGCGGTGATATGCTTAGATTCCTTTCTCTTTATCTCCTGTGTATCTGGGTATGTTAGGCAGGAATGGATGGAAAGAAAGCCTCATCTGAGCTATGACCTGGGTATGGCGGCTCTACCTTGCTCACAGTGGGGTGGGGCCTGCTGCACAGCCTCAAGGCCTATGTGTGGGGAACTGCAGGCCGGTGGATTGGTGTGCCGGAGGGGGAACTGTGGTGGTAGTTATGGGAACTGTGTGCATTGCAGAAGCCTCAAGACTTCCTTTTGTAACGTGGTAATCCTCAATCCTGTACATTTTAATCATCTTTTAAAAAACATTCATACCTAGGTCCCAGGACTGCTGAATTAGAATCTTTAGGAAAAGGAGCAACCAATCAATGTGTCTCTCTCACATTGATGTCTCTCTCTACCCCCACAACTCCTTTCCCTCCACTCTCTCTAAAAAATAAATAAATAAACAAACAAACAAATAAATAAATAAATATCAATGGAAAGATGTCCTGGGTGAGGATTAGAGAAAAGATAAATTGCTATGACCCCTCCCTTGTTCTCTTTACGTATGCAGGCACATATGTAGTTGATTTGTATTATTGCTAAGAAGGAAGAACAAACAACCTGAGCCAGGACAGTCTGATTCCTTGAGCAGCACAGTGCTGCTGGATCTAAATGTCCTGGGAGAAGGGGATCTTGTGGGACGTCAGCACCTTGTGAGCAGTTCAGCTGGGTGAGCTGCTCCTATAGCCTCGGGGCAGCTGATGAGGCTGAGATCACACATGTCCCATTGGGTGTCTCTCACTCCCTCTCTCTTTCAGCCTTGCCACTCTCATCTCTGCATGTGGCTAAAAATAGCTCCCACAGTAGTCTCACTTGTCCCTGAAATTCTGTGAATCTGGTTCATTCAGCTTGGTCAGAGCAGTGGCTACCTTAGGTTGGGGTCATCTTAGTAGCCAGGGAGAGGAGGGGCTGAGCACAGGGAGGGCAGTCCTCTGAGGAGAGGTGCCCCTCTTATAGGTGCCTGTGTCCTGCCCCCCAGTCATGATGAGCTCCTCTCTGCAGAGATAACTCAGCAAGCGGGTCTTGGGTTCTTTTGTGGGCCTATTAAAGAAAGAACTGAGATTGGCAATGACCCTCTGCTGATAAGGAGTCTATGATAATTGAAGGAAAGCATCATCTAGGATTAGATTTGCGTTTCAAAGATGAAAAAGAATTTGCTTAATTGGTTCCATTGCTGATACTGTGTGTGTGTGTGTGTGTGAGGGGGCAAGTGGTTAGGGGAGTTGGGAGCCATATTGCAGAGAATCTCTGATGGTCATACTTAATATGTTTGCTCTTTCTTTTTTTCTTCTCCTAAAACTAACTCAAACCTGCCCTTTTCCCCCTTCTGTATTGACCCTTAGCTGATTCCCTAAGGAGGATGATCCATCACTTTTCCCAAGAAGCTCAGAGTCACTGAGAATGTGGCCTGGTTGTAGGGGTTCGGGTTGGGAAAGGGCACAGAGATCTTGCCCTGAAACCCTGAAGCAGGGCTGGGGATTAAGCACAAATAGGGTTGGCAGCAAGGCTGTGAGTCAGGAGCAGGTGGTCAGGCTAGAGTGAGGTCAGGCTGAGGACTGGGGGCCGAGCTGGCAGCTCCGTGTAAGTCAGAGAATCAGGAGAGGGTCAGGGAGAGGGTGGGAAGGGGTAGAGTTATTACAAATTTCCCGACTCTCATTTGGGGTTTATTGCAGTGATGAATCACATAATGCATTCTGTGTCTTTAATTGTTTAATAAGCAATACATGTTAATAAAGCCACATTCTAAAGGCACCAAAGAATTCCCTAAAAACTTAATTTCCCTCAGCCTCCTCCCTCAGCCACACAGCTCCCTAGGTGAGAATAGTTTCCTGGTTGAGGACGTCATGGCGTGAAGAGGCAGATTGGTCAGGTCCCGCCGTGGCAAGGACAAGCCTGCCCTGCTAACACTGGAGTTTGTGCCGTGCCCAGACTGTGTTCTGTTGGGGCCCTTGGTAACCTACTCCACACACTCAGCATTTAGGGATCGTTTTTATTACTATTTTTAAACTACGTATTTTCTATTTCTATCTAAACAATACCTTCTCTGAGGCCAGGCCAATCCCATTAGTCCCTATTGCAGTATATGTAGGCTATTCTAGGGTATTTTAAAAATGAATTACATCCACACGACTAATGGTGTTAAAGGTACAGAGATTCTGCAAATACATTTGTGGTGCCTGGTGAGGGGAGGACATAATGGTGATAAAAAACTGTACTGTCTATAAGAATCATCTAGAAGTTGCCGGAAGTCATGACTTTCCATGTATCTTCCCTAAGAATTTTTTTTTTAAATCTAGCAGTTGGACTTTCTGTATGAATGTTGTACTTCAACAGAAAGTTTAAAAAAAACCTACAATGAGAATTCATTTGTTTGCTTTCATTTTCAGATAAGCAGACATTTTTGAAATTAGTATTTTGGGAGACTAGCAAAATGCTACAGACACTCCCAGCCTTGAAGAATTCTTGTGAATGGATTTGTATGTCTGAATGGCATTGGGATGGGATTCCCACTGTGGACATGGCTTGTATTTGTCCACTAGCTTAGGATACCTGGGAAATGATGGGACCAAAGGGTGTGCACCCTACTTCCTCCCAATGCTGTAGACAGGGAACTGCCACTCTGAGGTATGTTCTGGAGTTGAGTTTGGAAGGCAGTTTCACTCTCCTAGTGTAAGTGCCATCAGCTCTCTGCTTCAAGAGCATTGCACAGGTCTCTCTGGGTCCCATGGGTACATGACCACGAGCTAACAGATTTCTATGAAAAAGTGTTTTGAGTTTCGAATAGCTGATTTATAATTACCTTTAGGAACAAAACCTCTCAAAAGTTGAGATGATTCGTGATTGTGCTTGCTTTATTTACCTTGCTCATTTAACTGCAGACAGTGAAATTCAGGCTTTGCATTAGCTTGGGTTTGTTTGACTAGCGATGGTTTGACTAGTGAATATTGAGTGCATACATATCTCTTTTAACCTACATGGTGGTATTTCTGAGAAGTAGAGTTGTAGTAACTTTTTTTTTTAATGTGAACCTTTGCTAAATGTAAAGCAAGCAGACAGATCAAAGGTCAAGCAATTGTTTTGGAGCTTAAAGGTCATTTTAACGTCACATCTGGATTTGGCTTCTAGTCTTTCTTTGAGGGCTTTAATCAGTCCTCTGGTTGCTTATAGATAGGCCCTCAGCGATCTACGCTGATACTGCCTGCCAGGGGAGAAGAAGGCCTTTAAGCGCTTGGAAGACCCCGTGTTTTATTTCTGGACATGATTGTCAGCAACCTCTCACCTGAGGAGGAATCCTGGTGATCTGTTAGAGTTCTGTGATGACCAGTGTGGCAGCCCCAGGTGGACAAGTGTTGTTATTATTTGTTTTGGTGTTTCCGCATGTTGAAGTTGACTTTGACCTTTGACTTTTGCTATTTCATTCTTTCCTTTCCACGAGCTCATCAGCGCATATATAGGTTCAGGCTTTCTGTGGACTGAAGTGAAATTATAGGCTCCCATGTTGATATCATGCAGGTCATTGTTTTCAGTTAAGTATGATGTTTAAAAGCAGTCCTGGTGGAGTTCTCAAGACTTTCCTATTGGAGCTTTCTTCACTTCTTTCAGAACTCAGAATAGTTCTCCTCTGAATTTTAGGATTAGATCCCAATGTCATATATCTGACTCAGCAAAAGTAGATTCACCTCAACGCCGGTGGTATTTGTGGAAGAAGCTGAGTAACTGATTCTTTTGGATTCAAAGATTATTTTTGGGAGGGAAGGATATTTTAAGTTGACGTACAATTCACATATCACAAGTTTTACCCTTTGAGAGTGTTTAAGTCAGTGATTCATTTTTTAGTACATTCACAAAATTGTGCAGTCACCACCACTATCTAATTCCAATATGTTTTCATCGCCCCTAAAAGAATTCCCATACTTCCTATTTCCCCTACCTTCAGGCCCAGGCAAACATGACTTTCTGTTTCTATAGATTTGCTCATTATGGACATTTTATATAAATGAAATAATATAATATGTGGCCTTTTTTGTTCATCTTTCTTCATTTAGCATATTTTCAGTGTTTATCCATGGTTAGTATGACTTAATGTTCTATTCCTTTTCATAGCTGAATAATATTCCATTGTATGTTTGATTAGTTTGGAGTCATAACAAACTAGAGGCCTGGTGCATAAGAATTGTGCGTTTGGTGGGGGGTGTCCCTCAGCCCAGCCTGTGCCCTCTGTCAGTCTCGGAACCCTCGGGGGATGTCCGACTGATGGCTTAGGCCTGTTCCCCTTGGGCAGTCAGACATCCTTAGCGCTGCCACAGAGGCGGGAGAGGCTCCCACAACACTGCTGTGCTTGCCAGCCGTGAGCCTGGTTTCTGGCTGAGTGGCGCTCCCCCTGTGGGAGCACACTGACCACCAGGGGGCAACTCCTGCATTGACCATCTGCTTCCTGGTGGTCAGTGGGCATCCTAGCAACCAGTCATTCTGCTGTTCAGTTGATTTGCATATTAACCTTTTATTATATCGGACTAGAGTCCAGATGCATGAAAATTCATGCAAGAGTAGGCACCTGGGGCTCCGGCTTCATCAGGAAGGACAACCTGAATGGCGTCCGGAAGACGTCCAGTCTAATTAGCATGCTATCCTTTTATTATTAAGATTGCCTGGGACTGGTTGACCTAAACCACAAACCTTTATTTCTTACAGTTCTGGAGACTGAGAAGTCCAAGATCAAGGTGCCAGTGAAGTCACTGTCTGGTGAGAGCCCACTTCCTGGTTTGTAGATGGCTGTTATCTTGTATGACAATGCTGAAAGAGAGAGAGGAAAGCAAGCTTTCTTTCTGTAAAAGTATCAGTCCCATTTCTGAGGGTTCCCCCCTCCTGACCTAATTATCTCCCAGTGGCCCTACTCCAAATACCATCATATGGAGATCAGACTTAAGCATATGAATTTGGGATGACACAGACATTTAACTTATAACATGGATATTCCACTTTTTGTTTGTCTGTTCATCAGTTGATAGACATTTGGGTTTTTCCACTTTTTGACTCTTACGAATTATGATACTGTGAACATTCTTGTACAAATTTTTGTCTGGACATATGTTTTAAAGTATCTTGGGTATATACCCAGGGGCAGAATTGCTGCCTCATTTTATAACCATGTTTAACACTTTAAGGAACTGCTAGATTGTTTTCCAAAGTATACATTTCCATCAAAATATGTGAGTTCCAATTTATCCATATCCTTGCTAGCACTTGTCATTATCTGCATGTTTGTTTGCTTATCTGTATTTTTTTGTAGTTATAGTTTAGATTTCTTTCATGGTTAATGATGTTGAGCATGTTTTCATGTGCTTATTGAACATCTCTGCATCTTCTTTGGAGAAATGTCTAAGTCCTTTGCCCATTTGAAAAATTAGGTTGCTTTCGAGTTGTAAGAGTTCCTTATATATTCTGGATACTAGACCCATATTAGATATGTAATTTGCAAAAATTTTCTCCCATTCTTGGGTTGTCTTTTCATTCTCTTGATATTATCTTTAAAAGCATAAATTTTTAAAATTTTAATGAGGCCCAACTTACTATTTTTTTTCTTTTATTGCTTTTGCTTTAGGTGTCATAGCTAAGAGATGACCACCTAATCCAAGATCAGGGAAATGTTTCCTTTCACTTGTTTTACAGTTTTAGCTCTTACGTTTAAATTGTTGAACCATATTGAGTGAGTTTTTGTATGTGATGGAAAGTAGGGATTCAGCTTCATCCTTTTGCATGTGAAAATAATCCACTTTCCCCAGTAACGTTTGTTGAAAAGCCTATTTTCCTCCATTGAATTGTGTTGGCTCCTTTGCCTAAAATGAATTGGCCATCCATGTGAGAGTTTAATTTATGGATTTTCAGTTCTATTCCATTTTATCTATATATGTGTATGCCAGTACACACTATCTTGATTCTTGTAGCCTTGTGGTAAGTTTTGCAAGAATGAAGTATGAGTCTTACAAATTTGTGAAGATTATTTCTTTGATATGATGTTGATATCCACTCTTCTCCTTCACATTCTTTGAGATATCTTTTCTCTGTCATCATAAATTCATATTAGAATTGTTCCTTTGAATTGGCCATGAATTCGGTTTCAGGTATAACCTCACTATCTAATAATAAAAGGGTAATATGCTAATGAGACCGGATATGGTTCCAGTGTGATTCCGGATGTCCTTCCAGACTAAGCTGGGACTGGAGCAAAGCCCAGGCCCCGGGTGCCTGTGGGCAACTGGAGGGAAGCCCACCTGGGTTCCAGGTGCCTGCAGGCAGCCAGAGGGAAGCCAGCCTGGGTTCTGGGTGCCTGTGAGCGGCTGGAGGGAAGCCAACCCAGGTCCCAGGTCCCTGTGGGCGGTTGGAGGGAAGCCAGCCTGGGTCCAGGGCACCAGAGGGAGGCCAGTGCCGGCAGGAGGGGGAAGGAAGGCCTACTCTTGCACAAATTTTATGCATCGGGCCTCTAGTTCTTATATAAAAAGTATGAATTTGGAATCAGGCATACTACAAAAGTTTGATCACTAGGTTGTCTCAGTTGCTTAACTATAAAATGAAGCTTAAACTAAAGTTAAAGGATAATTCTGAGAATTAAAAAAGTATACACACACACACACATATCACTCAGTACACACATCTAATGTGGCACCTGGGAAATGATGGATACAAAATAAATTATCTGTTGCCTTTCCCATGCCCTTCTCATGGGTATAAAAACTTTCCTTGCCCTAACCGGTTTGGCTCAGTGGATAGAGTGTCGGCCTGCGGACTGAAGGTTCCCAGTTTCGATTACAGTCAAGGGCATGTACCTTGGTTGCGGGCACATCCCCAGTGGGATGTGTGCCAGAGGCAGCTGATTGATGTTTCTCCCCCATTGATGTTTCTAACTCTCTATCCCTCTCCCATCCTCTCTGTAAAAAAAAAAAAAAAAAATCAATAAAATATATATTAAAAAAACACAAACTTTCCTTGTACCTTGTACGACAGTTCTGTACTCTTCCTTTAAGTCAGCCTTTTTCCGTTTAGAAACTTTCTCCGAAAACGTCATGTGGATTGGTATTACTGAATTTTCTAGTCTGTTCTGTGGTATTGTTTGTAGTACAGTGTTTCAGACTTCACTCACTGCTTTATCCCCAGTGCCTAGAAGTACCTGACCAATAGCAAGTGACCAGTAAACATTTGTTAAGTGAATACTTCGTTGATTCCACATTCCTTTTTCCTTGGTAAATATAGTGCCGATTTATTGGAAGTAGGTTTTAAGTAAGCATAAGTTACATGAATATTTAATTTATGAAACATTTTTCACAAGATGTTTTTGAGCAGTTTGTTCAGTTAACTGAGTGCCACTCCTGGAGATGATGTTGTACTTCCCATTCAGATGTTGCTGTTATCGGTAGAAGTGGAGTTCTTGGGGTGCCTCAGGGAAAAGAATTTCCTGAGGCCCCCATAGGAGGATGGGTTTTTGTGGAAAGCTTTGTTAATGATGTAAAATTAAGGGGGTTCCCCTTCAAGGTCCCATCTCTCTTCGTCCTGCCATGGAAGAAGTCCAGTCTTTTCTGCAGCGGGGCTAGAATTAAGGCCATTGCCCATAATATCTGCTTCATATTAAAGTCCAGTCCAGTTCAGCATCTGGCTAGCTTAGCTTGTGGTTCCCAGCTGCAGTCCATTGCGTGGGGGGTCCACATGGCCCATGCAGCTGCTTAAGACCACATGGCTATGAGAGAGAACAGGGGGGCCAGGGGCAAGTGCCTGTCATGGAGCCAGAGAAAGAGGGAACAAGGAGAGAGGGAACTCTTTGGGGATTTTAACCCAAGATTCTGAGCATCTGCAGTGGCTCCACCCTTCTAGCTAATGGTCTTTGTTCCCCAGGCTAGACGGACAGACAAGCATCTTCCCTGTGTCATCCACGGTATTGGGCATGCATCCTGGGCATGCATCCGTTTCTCCCTTTGTCCTGTCCCTTCCCCCAGCAGTTTCCAGGGGCTCTCTGGGGAGAATGAAGCTGTATTGTCCTGGTGAAGCTGCCCAGATGACCATGCTTATACTGTCTGGCTTCCCCTTCGATCTCTTTCTATTACTAATATCAATAATTAGCTAATTATGAGAATGACATTTTTTCTTCAGGGTAATTTCAGACTGAAATTGAAAAGATTAAGTCTGAGTAATAAGCTTTAAAAAGCAAGGGGGAAGGGGGCTGGGGAAGTGAGGTTTGTGGGAGGATATGTGATGAGAGACCAGGAGGACTTTTAGGGAAGATTGGGTCAAATAGAGAACTGTGTCCCCCATCTCTGAACATCGCTTATGGTTTCTGGGGGACAGTCATGGCTTCTCATGACTCTCTGAACCTCTCAAGTCTAGACATGAAACTATAAACAAAGAGTATCCAAATGTTATTACTGGCTGTTCTGAGCCTGATTCATAGCCAAGAAATGGTGCCTGTGCATAGTAAGCTATTATCTACATGACGAGTAAACAAAACTTTAAAGGAGTTCCATTTTATGGACTCATGGCATAATTGAGTTTCAGAGTTAGTCAGGATCATCAGGCTGATGGAATGTTGGTTAAGTGTCACTCCAAACAGTAGATTCCATGATCAGATAGGTTTGGAATAAATTCAACAAAGTTAACAGATGTGGCTTTTGCTGTTTGCCTGTTATAACTGCAGAACCCCTCAAAGCCTCTACTGTGTTAATACGCATTGTTGTGTGTCTTCAGGGGAATGTAGGAGCAACACCTCCAAGGTAACTGGTCGGTGAGGACTTATTTTCCCCCCATAGAGAGCTGTGTGAGGCTGGTATTTAGCAGAGTGACTGTGATGCAGGAAAACACCTTTATTTTTCAGACACGAAGTCTGATGTCTTAGTCTTTTTGAGTTGCTATTTATAGGAAGGGTCATGTCTGCTGGTACACTCCATAGATCTCACTGAGAGAATTGTCAAAACAGTGAGAGCTTCAATTAGGAGTTTAAGTCAAAATCCGGAACACCACTGTGTCCGTGTCCCTGCAACTTATAAAATCCCCTCCCTTCCAGGACCTAACTTTTCTTAATGTGCTACTTGTCTGGGTTGTTCCACGTGGGGCCCAATAATTGAATCCCCGGTCAAATGAACTAGTAAAATTTGATTTCTGCAGCTTTTGCTCTGATACTCCTTAAGTTGGAGGACAGGATGGGGACAAAAAACAGACCGAGACCATTTGTTATCAGTGCAAGTGGAGTTCTTGGGGTGCCGTGAGGAAAGTACTTTTCTGAGGCCCCCACTGGCGGATGGGGTTTTGTGGAATGCTTTATTGATGATATAAAATTAAGGGGATTCCCCTCCAACGTCCCATCTGTCCTTCCCACCAAGGAAAAAGTCGAATCATATCTTCAGGAGGGCCAGAGTTAAGTCCATTGCCCAGGATTTCTCTTCCACATTAAACTCCAGTCCAGTCCAGCATCTGGCTAGCTTACTGTGTGTTTCCAGCTGCAGCCTATTGCATTCGGGGTCCCATTCTGCTGCTCAAGGCCACAAGGCTGTGGAGAGGGAACAGGCGAGCGCACGAGTGAGTGTGGGTCACAGAGCAAGAGAGAGCAAGAGCAGGAGTGAGTAAGGGAGAGGGAACTCTGTGTTTGGTGATTTTAACTTTCCAAGATTTCATTTGCTTGCTTTTGATGGAGCCCATCTCCTAGCCAATCCATTGTTCCCTGGGCTAGACTGATGGGCTAGCACCTTCCCTATGTCACCTGACTACCCTGTGCAGTTGCCCGCCTCCCTCTCTGTTCTGTCCCTCCCCCCAGTGATCTGTAGGGAATGGACTCGTGATCCCTGGGGAATGTGAAGTGGTGGGTTCCTGGTGAAGCTGCCCAAATGACCACATTTATGATGTCTGGCCTTTCCTTCGCTCTCTTCTTATTAACATTAATAAACTAGCTAAGTACAACGATAACACATTGCCTTCTGCTATGGAATAAACAAAACAGGGACAGCTCTTCTGAGTTGTCAGATAAGCTTGTTATGACTGGAATACATTCCTGGAATTCTGTGGTAGAGAAGACAGTTACACATGTGGCTACAGCCTGCTCTCTACTCCTCACAGTTCTTCCATCTTCCCTTCTCCACCCAGACACCCACTCTGCCTTCTTTCCTCCAAGTTAGCTAGTAAGGTTAGTTTATTTAACTTTCTTTAAAAGAGAGGGAGAGAGAGTGGGAAGAAAAGGAAGGGGGGTAAGAAAGGCGGGGAGGGAGGGAAGGAGGGAGGGAGGGAGGAAGAGAGAGAGAGAGAGAGAGAGAGAGAGAGAGAGAGAGAGTGTTTGGGAATACCAGTAATTCTAGTTTGTGTGTGTTGGAGAGTCACCATGGTGGTGTAAAAGATCTTTAAGCAACTGAGTTTCTTTTTATATATATATATACATTTTTATTAATTTTTTACAGAGAGAAAGGGAGAGGGATAGAGAGTTAGAAACATTGATGAGAGAGAAGCATCGATCAGCTACCTCCTGCACAACCCCAACTGGGGATGTGCCTGCAACCCAGGTACATGCCCTTGACCGAAGTTGAACCTGGGACCCTTGAGTCCACAGGCCAATGCTCTGTCCAGTGAGCCAAACCAGCTAGGGCGCCACCAAGTTTCTTATCTACATTCTTGGGAGGTTTCTGCATTCCCCAGCTTGATGACGGGAGAGGTGTGACCTATGCAGATTCTCTCTTCTTGGAGCCTACTGTTGAAAAGAGGGCTAGAGAATGAGGACTGCTGGAGGTGTTGGAGTCAGGATCTGAGATCCGTGAGTATTGAGGAAATGAGAAGTGTGGATCAGGTGACCATTTTAGGAAAAGGAACCATACAAAACAGAAAAGTAAAGGCTGTTTCCATTGTATTTCAGGAATTTGTGTTCCTTATTTTTAAAAATCAGGCAAAAAAAAAAGAAAAAGAAAAAAAAAGTCTGTCAACGTTAGAAACATCCAAACCTTGTCAAGAATTACTATGGATTTATTTGAGCTAAATTGACAACAATTGCTGGAAACCAAAACCTGAACGGATGGAGAAAGTGTCCTGGAGAATGGCAGTGTTGCAGTTTACTTTATACATTACTTTCCAAGGAGCAGGCATAAGGAGGAGTGCATGAACTCTATGGGTGGTAGAGTAGGGAGGTGGGAGAAAGCAAAGTGGGGAAATCTCTGGGATTGGATAAAGAGTGAACCCGGGAGACACGTACTTCTTTTACTCTGGTTAGGTTAGGATAGTTAGTAATTTACATTGACAGCCCAGGGAAATGGTATTTGGGCTACAAGTTCCTTGGTCTCATGCTTTGTTGAGAAACTGTGCCCTCAGGGCTCTGGGAAAAGGGGGATTACTCTGACATTCCAAAGGTAGGCTGTCCTAGATGCAAAAAGATAATAGGCAGGCTCAGTTATGGTGAAGATGGACATTTGGCAAGGAAAACACCAGTTTAGGGCATGACTACCTGCCATGACTTGTTTTCCGGTAGGAAGTTTTAATTTCAGCCCTTCCTGTATGGTTGCTTTAAGTCTCTGAGCTTGTAAGATCTGTCAGGTTTGGTATGTGGCCTCTTTTTCAAGGGAAATTAAAATATTACCCAAAAGTCTTAACTAGAAAATAACCAATGTTAACATTTATTTCAAGCTTTTGCCTCTATACATATTGTTAACGAAAAAAAAAACCCTCAATGAAACCTGTAGAGAATTTTGTGAGTTTATTTGAGCCAAATTGTCGACATATGCCGGGAAGCAGAACCTCAATGAATTGAGATAATGCTCCGGAGAATGGGAGTTTACACGGTGCTTTTATAAATTCACCATCAAAAGGAAAACAGTAAGTGGGTTACATGAAATTCATTGGTGATAGATTAAGGAGGTGGGATAAAGCAAAGCTGGGAAATCCCTGGGATTGGATAAAAAGCAAAATGACTTACACATACAGGTGAGTGCAGGATCAATTAACATGATAATGAAGGAATTTGTGTATCTGTCCTGGCACCCAGCACATTTGGCTGTGCCCCAGGGGCTTCAGAAATAGGGAAGTTACAAGTCACCCAGACATTTCACAAGTATGTTATCTTTGAGGCAAAAAGACAAATGCTCAGTAAAGATCAAAGGTGATTCCAGTCAGGGAAAACACTGGCCCAGGATGTGGCCACCCACCATAACCTGTTTGTAGATAAATATCTAATTTTCAGACCATCTTTGTGATCACTCTAGGTCTCTGAGCCTGCAGGACTGCCATGCAGGCCTCCGCTGAGCTTTTCAGGCCAGCATGTGGCTCCTTTTGTCCACAATATGGTGAGAGAAATGAATAGAGAGATGGATAAATAGACAATAGGCAGAAATAATTGTAAAAGATTGAGCTGAAATGAAAAATAGTTTTAAAGTAAAATATTTGATCTTAGAATTTAACAAAAGGTAAAGAAATGGCCAACTTTCTGAAAGGCTATTCCTTACACAAGTGGATTCATTTTCCTAGCTCAGAGGAGAGACGTGTGGGAGGCAGACTGGGCTGAGCTGGCTAGAACCACATAGCAAACAATCTAACACTTTGCTCAGCGACCCTCCCCTCATTCCACATGTTTGTCATTTGTTTTATTTTTATTTTGTTAGAATCTATACTTTCAACACTTAGTAGCTGTAATTGCTCTGGTTACTCCCCCACACATTTAATTCTAATCAATGCACTTTTAACCATCAGTCTTTCCCATGGCTTTGCCCTTCCTAATAATTTACCATTTGGTGGACTTCATTGTCCTGAGTCATTACGTTTTTTTAAGAAAGGGCTTCTGGATGCATATTTCATGAGTTGTTTTATCTTTAAGAATTGTTACCTTTCGCCTTTATTTTTGAAAGACAACTTTTCTATTGCCCAAATGTCTGCTAAAGAAACTGTACCGGTTTATATTCTACTAGAAATCTATGAGAATGCCTGTCTCGAATGGGGAACTTTTATGTGAGAATATCTGTTTGCCCGAAGTGGTGGAATTGTATTGGGTAGTGACTGAAAGAAGTTTAAGTTGGTAGATTGGAATCAGATTATGGAAACACCTGAATGTTGGGAAATTGCCTATTTTCTTAGTGAATTTCTCATTTCCTTGCCAAATTTACAGCTTGCTTGCAGGCCAAATGACAGCTACTGGGCAGCTTATTGCTGAGCTCTTTCTAGGACTTTGTAAATTATGTGGGAATCCCCTTAGGATTCTCCCCATCCTTTCCACCCCCCCCCCTCCCGAAAAGGCATCTTTCTGGCTGAGGGTAGATTTTGCTGCCATTTAAAGATAGTAGAAAGCGTTAAATATTTACATCTATAAAAAAAATAGCATCTGATCATTGAACTGATAACATTTTTTTTGTTCTGAAATATGATCTTTTGTTTCATGTCACAGGCTTTTTTAAAAAAACTGAGTATCTTCCTTAGCCATTTTATTCCTAAATGACACATGGCCTTTACACATCTTTTTGCAACGTTCCCAGTGGTTTTCAGTTGAGGCTGTAGGAGTCGGAGGGTCTCATCCTTTCAGCGCGGCTCATGTCTGTACTGACACAGTTTGAAGTAACTGTAAATTGAAGTTGGGCTTATTAAAATCTCTGCTGACCTCATGGGGAAAACTCATAGTCCATGTCACCCTTTTTAATTCATTCTCTCCCAACAACGGAGGAAACGGGAAAGCACATTTCCCAAATGACTTAATACATTTCAGCTTTGTCCATCGTGGCTTAGGGTGGTGACTCGGCTGTCTGTCTGTCAGCCGTGGGCGTTTTCAGAGCCCCTGGAATGAGAACACACCTGGGAGATTTCAGGAGGCAGAGTCCGAGTTTTTCTTACTTGGTGCTGGAGGGGAGCAGGGGGAGAGGAAGTGACTCAGAATGGTGCAGTCTGAGGCTTTGCTGTCCGATAGGGAAGGTACCAGCTACATGTGAAATTATTTAAAATTAAGTCCAATTTAAAATTCAGTTTCTTAGTTGCACTGCCACATTTGTGTTGTTTGTTTTAAAGTATATTGTTATTGATTTCAGAAAGGAAGGGAGAGGGCGAAATAGAAACATCAATGAGAGAGAATCATTGATCGGCTGCCCCCTGCATGCCCCCTACTGGAGATGGAGCCTGTAACCCAGGCATGTGCCCTGACCAGGAATCGAACCACGACCTCCTGGTTCATAGGTCGATGCTCAACCACTGAGCCATGCTGGCTGGGCAGCACTGGCCACATTTGAAGGCTCCATAGCCACATGTGGCTAGAGGCTGCTGCGTCAGATGGCACCTGACGTTCTATTGGGTAGCTCTGACTTATATGCCGATTGTTCACTTCATGATCATTACAGCCCCAGTGAGTTGGTCTCCTGTCTTTTCTCCCTCCCTCCTCCTGCTTTCAGTCATTCTGCTGCACTCCAATGGTGAGGCACTGGCCTCCATATTAACCACATGGTTTCTGGGCCAGGATCACCCTCGGGGAATCTTGTGTATGGTCCAGACTAGATCTTTGCACTGTGGAATCAACCAGACAGCTCTCTGCCACGGCCTGTTCTTACAGAAGAACTGAGTGGTTCTCAGGATTTTGGCTCTTGAATTTAATAACAAAACTGCCATTTCACAATATTTAAATGTACCTGCTTAGGACTTTTACTTCGGTTCCCACTTGCCTTCTGGATGTGTGTTCTTGATGAACAGTTCTGCGATCTGTCCTGGGTGGAAGAGCACAGATTGACCCCAGGGCCTTAGTAAGACAATTTCTCTGTGCCTCAGTTACCCACTGAGAACTCACTGTCAACCACTGCTAAGGCTATTGCAGGTACGTGCCAGATGATATTGAGACATTTTTAGGTTTGTGTTAAAAGGCTCTTAATATTTGTGCCTCATTTTAGATTTGTAGCATCCCATTTGTGGCCTGTCTCTATCAGACACACCTTGATGAGCTACTTGGCCCTGTGTGCTTCGTGTAAATGACTTTCTAAGGGAGGGAGGTTAGGTTTGTTGACCAGGGAGTTCTCTTCCTAGCCTGACCTAGTCCAGTTAGATTTTTGATGACATTATTTACACCTCCTGTTTTGACTTAGGTTTTCTTATTATTTTATTTTTATAATATGTTTATTGATTTCAGATAGGAAGGGAGAGAGAGACAGAAACATCCGTGATGAGAGAGAATCATGGATCGCCTGCCATTTGCACACCCCCTACTGGGGATTGGGCCCACAACGGGCATGTGCCCGTGACCGGAATCGAACCCGGGACCCTTTGGTCTGCAGGCTGACGTCGGCTCTATCCACTGAGCCAAGCTGGTTAGGGAGGTTTTCTTATTTGTAATATCTATTACTTATTACTCTTTTGTACCATTCTCATTTTGTGCAAACTTCTACACGATTAGAATCCATCTTTCTAGAAAAAATTTGTTTGATAAATGGATATTTTAGAATATTTCTTTACCTATTTGAGATCAGATAAGTTTTAGTAAAACTCTGGTTGTAGATAGTGTAAGGGGGAGGGAATATAGGTCACCAATTTAATAAGAACCTGCCATGTGCCAGGTTCTGTGCCAGTTTTAGGAAATTTATAAAACAAAATGAGAATAAGACAGTCTTCAAACTGCTTCTGCTCTATATGCTCTACTGGAGGGAGAAAATGACCATTGTATTGTGGGTGCTAGTAATAGAGGTGATTTTACATTTTTCTTGCCTTTTGAGCTCTAGTCTAGTAAAAACCACCTAATATTTTAGCCTGTTTTCTCTGTCTTTTCTTTCTATTTCTCCTTATACTTTTTTTCAGCTTGCATAATTTAAAAGTGTTGTATGTTCATTTTCCTGCAGCAGACCTTCCCTGGGAGTGAGTGGGCCGCCCTTGTACCCCTTTTCCCCACTACCTACATTAACTAGAGTAGTGATTCCCTTTCTTCCTGGCCTTTTGCAAAGCATTGTTTGAGAAGGACACCCCCAAAATATATCTTGAGAAATTCACTTTATAGAATTTGTTGACGCTTAGATTCTCTGTCCTAGGGCGATTCTTAGTGAGGTAGACAAACAAACTCGAAGTGTGTACATTTGAAACATTAACCATTGGGTGTTTAGTTTCTTGTTATTTGAGAACGTTCAGTTAGCACTTATGGAGCTTTATTTATTCTTAGCTTAACGTTTACATTGCTGAAAAGACGGACTAGTAGAGTTTTTATAGGAAATGGGAAGTTTTTAAAATTCATCTTCATATTTCACAGTGACTCAAATGATAGTCTTTTTAGATAAGTAATTGAAATGCACTCTGTGGTTGCTAGTTGTTAAATTTTACCCTGCATCCGCCAGTAATCGTCAGGTGAGGGAGGCTAACAACACCCACTGATAAAATTCAAACCACAAGATGTTATTTATAGCTCTTGGGGGGACGCTGTCTTTGTACTCTTTAAACTGCTCAGTCATGTCCTCTTTGCATTTTAATTTGATGTAAATTTAGATGCAGTAGAAGTAGATACTTGAATGAAATTAAATGCTAAAATGAAAGAAGGCAGTTCTCTGGAATAAATCTTCCTATCATCTCTGGGCGGATGCAAGATTTAGGGTAGTGGTTCTTCACCCTCACTGTGCCTCAAAATCACCTGGGGAGCTTGCAAAATGCCTTTGCCCAGGCCTCACCCCAGAGGGTCTGGATGTATAGTATAGAGTGGACCCAGACTTTGGTATTTTTTAGAAGCTCCCCATAGTGATCCTGACCTGCAGCCAGACTTGTGAAATATTGCATGAGGTGCCCACCCCACTCTCCACATTCCTTTCTACCTAGTCAAGTCCTACCCACACCTGTAAGTCTCCCCACAGGCCACCTCTTTCAGACTCACTCACAGCTCCAGCCTCACTGACCTCTTCCCTCTGACTGTCCACAATGCCTGCAAGATTTCCCACCCTGAGCTGAGTTCTTGTTCATTATGGACATCTTCTCTCCTTGATCAGAGTAATTTCCTCTGTGGATTAAGCATCTGCCATTTAGTTCCATTCCGTAAGGATTGGCACAGCTATGGACGCATAGTAAGTACTTTATAGGTCTACACTGAATTAACTTTTCATCAGCATGGCAGTTCTCCTTTGTCCCCTTGTCTTTGCAGTATGGTTTCCTTAATTAGCCCACATTTATCCATAAGTGTTTCTTCCTCGTGAGACATGGGAGGACCAGTAAGAGTGGCTGAACTGTAGAAGGAAGAGGAAACTCAGCCCATTTCTGATTTTATCGTTTGAGAGTGGAGGGAGTGTCATTGACTTGTAGTCCCATCCCTCTCCAATCAGAACATTCAGTCATCCTGCTTTAGAGTGGCTCTCGGGACTATAGGATGAGTGTGTGTGTGTGTGTGAAGTATAAGATGGAGGAGGCTGTCCCTCTGGAGAATGTGACAATGACCTTAGGAATGCATCTCTGCCATTAGGCCTGTTGAAGAATATGGGGTTATTTCTGGAGAGGATAATATACTCCTAAAACTTGAAAATAGAAAAGGAAGGGAGAATGGATTTTGATAAATAACAAGCCAAGGCATAATGATAACTTGCCCAAATTCCAGATGTACCACTTTTTACCTCTGTTCATTGGTTTGGGTAAAACTACAATCACAAGAAACCTCAACTATAGCCCTAGTCCTATAAAGCTATGTTAGGAACCTGAAGGACTGGAGGCAGGGGGATGTGTTGTTTCTACCTTCCCAAGGATTGGAAGAGGTTAAGGAAAGTGCACAGAGAGTGTTTACAAACAGGGTTTGGTTTGTGGAATAGTTTCTTGACATCTTTGAGGGCAAGTATGTTTGTCAAGAGCTTTGCTAACCTGATGCAGAGCATTCAACTGAACTTCGATGGGAAGGAAAAAATAACATTACAACTTGATCGGATGGGGAACACTAAGCATAGCAAAAATAAGACCAATAATAGTAAAGGAGGACTTGGGTAATTCACAAAGGCAAACAACACAACCTTGGGAATCAATTATAGCTGCTTGCCATTGTGCAGCTCTGAGGACTAAGCAAAGTAAACCCGAAACCATAAAACTTGGACAGAGATAGGATCACCTGATTCATCTCACCCAGTAGGTTAGGGTGGTCCTCAGGATTAAAACATGTTCCAGAAGGGACTATTTTGCTTTAAAGAAGCAGGCCTATGGAAATCCAGACCCTGAAGGTTAATTGCTCAGTAAGGTTGCTAGGAAAGTAGGATCAGTATTTCGGATTGCCAGGCAGAGGCTATAGATGATGCTTTCTCCCTGGAGACGATAACTCCAGAATGGATGCCAACTGGAAGTTTCATTCTGCTCACTTCAGCTAAACTCCTGACTCTCCTGCTGATCATTTGATTCTTAAGAAGACTTAGGAAGTGACATAAGGAGATACCTCTGGAAAGAAACAAAGAAACACTGGCCAGTTATATAAAATGGTGAGAGCCAGGAGGCGAAATCCCTAAAGGAGCCACTTATTCTAGAAACATTTCAACAGTTCAGACAAGAGAAAGAAATGAACTTTCTTGTGGCCTAAGACAAAATGGTAAGGAATTTCAGAAAGAAAGGATCGCTGAAATGCTCTGAAACATGATCCCAAATGATTCCCATAAAGGAAAAGGAGAAAGGATAGTATGAAATATAGAAATGTGCTCACACACAGGATATTTTTTCCTGTTAACTCAGATTAATGAAGGCTTTTCAGTCTGGCTAACAATTATTGTTACCACCCTTTGTAAGTTACTTTCCCACAGGGTGTGAAGATGAGTAAAATGCAGCCTCTAAGTGAGAAGTGGACGAAACATACAGTGGTCAGAGTCTGAAGAGTGAGTCAGAATGCAGGAAGCTCATGGCTTACTTTCAGAGAGCACAAAACCAAAGCAGGGCTTCAGACGGGAAATAAAACGGGGGTGGGGGTGGGGGTGGGTGGGCGGTTTCAGAAAAGGTTTCATGGCGAAGGTGACACAGGAAGTGCTGTTTGGAGGGCGGTGAGAATTTCCACAGGTGGAGGCGAGAAACCGGGTGAGGAGGGTGCTCCACCCAGGACTAACCAGGACCTGGCAGAGCGGTGTAACTGTAGGAGAGCTCAGAACATAGGTGTGGATGTGCGAGCCTTTGAAGACCAGGTTTGAGTAATAACAGCTAAAATATAATAGAGGGATGGCTGTGTTGAGTTTTACATGCATTATTAAAACTTTTTACATTACAGTTTACATTCAATATTATTTTTTTTGGTTTCGGGTATACAGATAGCATAGTGGTTAAACATTTATGTAATTTGCAAAGTGATCCATCCACCCAGTAAATCTAGTACTCACCCAACACCATCTATAGTCATTACAGTATTATTGACTGTATTCCCTGTGTTGTACTTTACATTTCCATGACTATTTTGTAACTGCCAATTGTATTTCTTAATCCCTTCACCTTTTTCTCCCTGTCCTTTATCCCCCTGCCATCTGACAACCATCGCTTGTTCTCTGTACTTTTTTAAAAAATATATTTTATTGATATTTTACAGAGAGGAAAGGAGAGGGATAGAGAGTTAGAAACATCAGTGAGAGAGAAACATCAATCAGCTGCCTCCTGTACACCCCCCACTGGGGATGTGCCCGCAACCAAGGTACATGCCCTTTTCCTGGAATCGAACCTGGGACCTTTCAGTCTGCAGGCTGACACTCTATCCACTGAGCCAAACTGGTGAGGGCTGTTCTCTGTACTTTTGAGTGCTCTTCAAGTTTTACATGCATCATTTCAGCCAAACTTCCCCAAAACTTACCCTTTCCTTTGCCCCTCTTTTCAGATGAGGAAAGAACTCAGAAGTTTGGTAATTCCCAGGATGTGGCTGATAGAGCCAGAGTGCAAAGCCAGTTCAGAATAACTGTGTTGTGAAGAGCTGAGGATTTTTAACTTAATTCTGTGACCAGTGCGAATGTAGAGCAGAGAAGAAACCCTGGAACCTGTTTTGGAAGAGGGACTGGTTTGGGAGTGTGAGGTGATTAAAGTGAAGGGCGAGGGAAATTAGAGACCCCCTTAGGCTGTGCGCATGGGAGAACAGAAAACAACTTCTTCTGGCTCTGAATCCCAGGGTTTAAAGAAATATAAGCTTCTGAGTGTGGAAACTTTCCCTTCACAAACATCAGGAGTCAAAAGAATGATTCAAATTCTACTTGTTTCCATCTCTTTTCTAAAGAACTAACGGAAAAGAACTGAATAAACAGAAGAGAAAATTAAAACCCAAGACAGGTGAAGGGATAGGAAACAGGTTGGGTGATAAGAACATGGATTTTTAAAAAATCCTTCTTTAATTTTTCAATTACAGTTGACATACATTATTATATTAGTTCAGGTGTACAACCCAGTGATGAGACATTCTAAAAGTTACTAAGTGATCGTCCTGAAAAATATCACACCCATCTGACACCATACATAGTTATTAGAATATTATTGACTATATTCCCTATGCCGTACTTTACACCCCATGACTATACAATAACTACTAATTTGTACTTCTAAATTCCTTCAACTTTTTCATCCATCCTTCTAACCCCCCTCCCATCTGGCAGCCATCAAAATGTTCTCTGTATCCATGAAACTCTTCGTGTTTTCTTTGTTTATTTTTATTTTTAGATTTAGTTGTTGATATATACGTATTTATTGCCAAAAACCACTTGGGGAATGTGTTAAATATGCAGCTTATCAGGCCCATCCCTAGATATTCCAATTCAGTGGATCTAAAGTGAAGCTTCAAAAAGTTGCATTTTTAATTAAGGGTCCAGGAGACCCATTTGAAGAAAAGGTGGACCTGGACACTTTGGGGAATTAACTGTGACCACACAGTTAATGGGGGTTACAGTGGGTTGGCAAATTTGGACCAGAAATGCTAATTAATGAACAAACTGACATAAGATTCCCTTGGGTGAGGACAGAGTTCCCATGCCTACGCAAAGAGCAAGTGGGCCAAATACACCCAACAACAGATAGTCCCTAGAAATATCTTGACTGGCTGGGAAAACGGGCCAAAATAAATGAGATGGTGATGATGATAATAATAATAATAATAATAATAATAATAATAATAATAATAGTTGCATCCTGAATTTCAGCGAAAGGAAGTGAAGGAGAGAAGAAAAGAAAGCCCAGCTTCCCCACAGTTCCTACTATATTGGAGTCCTAGAGAACAGTGAGCACTGGAAAGAAGTGGGAGTCCCCAAAGCTAAGACAAACTTAAGCAGTGTTCATGGCTGCAGTGTATCTTAGTAGGCATCCTCAAACTACGGCCCGCGGGCCACATGCCAGGTATTTTTGCCGCCGCTGCCTGTCCTGCTTAAGATAAGATATGTGCAGTGTCATAGGAATTTGTTCATAGTTTTTTTTAAACTGTAGTTCGGCCCTCCAACGGTCTGAGGGACAGTGAACTGGCCCCCTGTTTAAAAAGTTTGAGGACCCCTGACCTAAGGCAAGAGAGGTGATTGTTCCCTTCTTTCCCACTCCGGCACCCACCCCGGGAGCTTATCCTTAGACCTGGGCACCGTTTTCAGGGACGCACAAACGACTTGAAGTGTAATCAGAGTTGGATGTCTATGATCACATGGGCTCTGAATCCATGTCACATAAGAAATATCTAAGGAAGAAGTGGCTGTTTGGTCTGGAGAAGAAGCGGTTTACTGGGTGGGAGGTAGGGGTGGTGGGATGTCCCTGAAGATTATGGTGGGAAACAAAGGTTAATCTTGTTCCCTGTAGTGATGGGGCAGATCTAGGACCAGGGTATGGAAATGATAGTGAGGCAGAAGTCAACTCTAAATGAAAGACCCTCTGGAATAATTTTTTAAAACAAAAAATGAAACTTCTTTTGTGGGAAGTGATCAAGTATTGGTCGTCTTGCTGTGTTACAGGAAGAATTCTTGCGTTGGGTAAGAAGCTGGGGCTAGAATTTACACTTAGGTTCCAGGATCCTGTGCAATGCTTACTAGTATTTTTGTGCTCTTTGTTCCGTTTACTCAGTGGTGGTAAATAAATGGCTCTAGCACATGCCTACAGGCTAGCGCTACTGTCAAACCTTTTGTCTTATGGAAACGGCCGCACATCAAATCTGTCTCCATGTGCATTTCTGTTGCTGGATCGGGCTCTGAGCAGTACCATTCTTCTCTGAAGAAGTGGGTTGCAAAGGCATAAAGCATCCTCTGTGTGATGGTGAGGGGTAGGAATGGATATTCGGTTTCAGTGTGAGAGTTACGCATTTGAATCTTTAGTCCTCTTGACCCCTGTCTTCCCAGAAGACTAAAAGGATTTCTGGAGGGATTCCTTGCCTATAGGGCACTGGGGGTGGAGATGTCTTTAACTCTGAGTCTCAGTATTCATCCTCCAGAAACAGTCAGAAAGCATCCCAGGGTCCGGCCAGTAGTCCCGATGGTTAAGGCACATCAGCCACAATTCACACAGAGGTCCGGGCTCAGCCCTCTGGGGGGATTGTGACTAGAATCCACTTCCTGAAACCTCTGCTGTTCTGCAGAACTTACAACCAAATAATCAAAGCCCTACTTATGATCATATAACATTTTGGAAATCAATTCAGAGAGCAGAATTTCTTAAAAAAGAAAAAAAAAAAGCATATCTGGGATCAGAATAATTTTCTCTTAACAAAGAAGACCAGAAGATTAGGGAAATGGATATTCCATTATACATTTTTTCATTTTTTGGTGTTAATTCAGGGCATAATTTATCTATGTGTTTTATTGAGAAAATGTATATTAACTAGAGCTATATGCCATCTGGTCTTCATGTGAGTTGTTTCCAAGGACGGAAGCATAACCAGTTTCTCAAATGAAACATGACCAAGTGTGTGAGTGTAGACACCTAGGCTTGGCGGATTAATAAATAGCTGCGTCATATGCCACTATTTCAAATCTACTAGTTAATATTAAGTTGCTTTTTTGGACAGCCACTGGTTATGAATAATGGGGCTTTTATATCTCAGCATTTCTGTCTTGTTCCAAAGTACACTACTAGTATTATTTAAAAATCTGTTTGCAGTTGTGTTACGGATTTGGGGAAATGTTAATATGCTGAAAGACAAAAATATTTTAAAATCCTATAGGGTCCTTATACAGTTTCCCTTGTAAGAGAAGGGTAGGCTCTTAACTTAGATGCATATGCCCCATTCAGGAGGCCAGGAGAGGACTAACTGGAAATAACATCCGTTGAGGTGTCTGTTCTATTCAAGCCAGACACTTTATCTGCATTTTCTCATTCCATCCTCACAACTCCTCATTTCCTACATAAAACACTGACAATCAGAGAGGTTAATACTTGCGTCAAGATGCGCAGAGTTTACAGTTAGGGAGCACCAATTCAAACTTAAGCCTGGTTCTTTGTGAGGCACATACGTCTCCTTTGCATCATTTCCCAAACTGTGTGCATCCTTTTCTAAGTGAAAATTTCTAAAATAAATCTCAAAATCAGCTTTGTTGTCCAAATGCTTGGCAGTGCCCTGGTCATTTATTCTTTGCCTTTCCTGGTAGAAACCAGTTCTCTTCTCCCTAACAGAAGCCCAGGGCAGCATAGGTTCGCATGTCTTATGCCCGTGGACTTGTAGCTGGAACACGTTTTCACCTGGGCCTGACTCATCAGCTTCCTGAGCTGCGTGGCAGGGGGCGGGTAGAGGCCCGGCTCACCCCAGGGGCACAAGCAGGGCCTAAGTGCTTCAGGCTTTACTCACCTGTTGGATTTGGCTACCAGGTAGTTTGTTGAAATGAAAGCAGGTCCAGACAGAATCTGTCACACATCAGTCACCTGTATAAGGCAAAAGCTGCTCCTGTAGGCTTGGGGACATCCCAGCTCAGGTCTGGGGCACGTGGACAAGTACTTGCCGAGGAGGCTTAAGGAGGTCTGGCCCCTACCAGTTGGATCAATGGCCAGGGACCTGGGGGGAGGCAGCAAATGCTCCGTTTCTTGATCTGGGTGATTGCGGCGTCAGTATTTGCAAATGAGAAATTGCATAGAGCTGTCTGTGCCCCTAAGGTTTGTTCATTTTACCATATGCCTCAGTAAAAAATAAAGGAGGACATAAATGTTTATCCTTAAATGGCTCACCGTTGATGAGCAGGGGAACTTGTTCAAACCAATGAACCCCTTGAGTTAGAGGTTTTCCATGGAAGGGCCATGGGGAGGGGTGACATCACTCAAGGGTCCTCGTTGTGCCTACTCATTATCTCAAACACCCCTGAACTGGCGGCCTGGCCCCGGACAGTATCTGTCTCCCTTCAGGGCTTTCTCTTCCCCATTTCCGCAGCTCAGCCCAGGAAGTCCGCTCCATAGGTGGAGTGGGAGACGCTAGGCCCTTGGTTTGGGGACTCCGCTCCAGGTCTTCCCGTGGTTCTCTGGGTGGGAAGCAGGGCTGTACCGTCACTGCCTTCATTCTTTATTCTGCCGTTTTAAGCAAATCCTTTCCCGTAATTTGACTTTTGTCCTTTATTAAAGCCACCTTTGGAAATTTTAACAGAATATCTGATGAGGCTAGGCAGGAAGGTTCTGGGAATGAAACAGATCTCTTTTCCTAGGCAATAATTCCAGACTCTCCTAGAACGACGGATGGGGGGTTGGGGGGGGGGTTGTGGATTCCCACCCTTTCTTTCCCTGAAGGAGAAAAAGGGGCCTGGGTGGGGGTGAACCCCAACCGTGGTTCTTCAGACGCCTCAACACTACCCATTTAAAGGAGTACACTTGGCCTACTCACAGCCCAGGCCCTGGCAGTGGTTGCCTGAGAAGTGAAATTTGGCAGATTCAAAGGTCAAGATGTCCCCTTTCATCTGTGGTCTCTACCACAGGGTAAGGGTGCTTCTGATTCCTGTTTCGGAATTCTTGTGACTCCCATTTTTGTTGCCCAAGTTTCTTTCCCTTCTTCACATGTCACGCGCCACCTCGTCCCACACAGTAGTCAGAATCTCATCCTTAAATGAAATAGAGAAACAGAAAAATGTTGTTGGTATCCCTAAACCACTGTGGAACCCGTTGTCACAGTAATGGCTGCCGCCTCGTCTCATAATTTGGAGTTCCCATCAGTTGTTTTTTTCTTATCTTTCTCAAACAGCAACAGCCAACACTGTTATTAATACACTAATAACATCTTTTACCTTGGTACTTGTTAACTAGCTTGCATTGCCTCTAACTTCAGGCACAATTAGTCATGCCCCATAAGAAAAGCTACTTTATGAAGAGCCTGGCCCGTTGTTGAATACAATGTGTAATGAACACAGATTTTGCGGGGCTTTCTGAGAATGCAACATGGGAATTGAGCTCTGTAGCTACAGATTCCTTAACTATATTTTCTTAGCGTTTCTTTCCCTTTATTGTCTTGGTTTTAATTTACAGCTTTAGCATATGTTTCTTGTTTTTTGAGAACTAAGTGTTAGTGAAAGGCAGAGGTTGGAATATTTAATAATTAACCAAAAGATGGTTACAATATCTAGCTGGTTCCTGGACAATTATATAACACCCTTCTTTTAAAATATACTATGTGAACACTAAGAACTGAATGCATTAGCAAGAAATGGTTTTTTATTGTTAATATGCTTGGGAAAGTTGTAGAATTTATTTGAAACTAGTTTGTCAAATAAAAGCCTGGCTCTCTGAAGCTCAAACCAAACTCTTACTCACCCCCCCCCCCTTTTTTTTTAGTCACCCTTAACTCGGGGCTATGTATGAAGGCAGCGATTCATCCCAAAAAACGTTGCTGGCGTGGCAGGTGGTAGCCCCGTTAACACTCTAAGGGTTTCCCTGTCTCGGTCCTGGTCGATCCTCTTTCCTACCTCTGACTTGCTGCCTTGGAGGTTGGTGCTGTGCATGGAAAGGTATGGGATGCTGCCGCCTCTTTAGATTGGGTGATGGTGCGCTCTCTTCCGAGTTTTTTTTTTTCTTTCTTTTTTTTCTTTTATAGCTGAGTATCATTCCATTGTGTAAATGTGCAACTTTTTTTCTTCTTTTTAAAAAAATATTTTTTATATGTTTTTATTGATTTCAGAGAGAGGAAGGGAGAGATAGATAGAAACATTAATGATGAGAGAGGATCGTTGATCCGCTGTCTCCTGCGGCCCCATGTTGGGGATCAAGTCTGCAACCCGGGCATGTGCCCTGACCAGGAACTGAACGATGGCCTCCATTTAGGACTCCATGCCTCTTAATTCCAGAATAACATGCCATTGTATGGACATACTGTCTTAGTCTCTTCGGGCTGCTGCAACAAAATACCTCAGGCTGAGTGGCTTGTAAGCAACAGAAATCCATTTCTCACAGTTCTGGAGGCTGGAAGTTCAAGATGAGGGTGCCAGCGGGGTCAGAGGGCCTTCTTCAGGCTGCAGACTTATCACTGTGTCCTCACATGGGGAAAGGGGCTGGGGAGCTCGTGTGGTCTCTTAGAAGGGCATTCGTTCCCTTCATGAGGGATCTTCCTTCCGGACTAAGCACCTCACCAAGGCCTCCCCTCACCTCCTAATAGCATCACCTTGGGCATTAGGATTTCAACATAGGAATTTTGGGGGGACACAAACTTTCAGACCATAGCATATACCATAGGAAGTTTATCCATCACCAGTTGATGTTCATCTGGTTTGTTTCTACCTTTGGCTGTTGTGAATAGCATTGCTATGAACACTCTTGTACAAGTTTTTGCTTAAATACCTGTTGTAAATTATTTTTGGTATATACCTAGGAGTGAAATTGTTGGATCATATGATAATTCTATATTTAACTTTTTAAAAAACTGCCAAACTGTTTTCAACTCTGCCTGCCCACTTAACATCCCTCATCTGAAGGTTCCACTTTCCTTTATAATTTGTTATTTCCTGCCCTGACCAGTTTGGCTCAGTGGGTAGAGCAGACTGAAGGGTTTGATTCCTGTCAAGGGCATGTACCTCTGGGGTGTGTGCGGGAGGTAACCAGTCAGTTAGTGTAACACGTTTATAAGATGTGTTTCTCTCACATTGATGTTTCTCTCTCCCCCTCCCTTCCACTCTCTCTAAAATTCAGTGGAAAAATAACTTCAGGTGAGGATTAACAAAAAAATAAACTTGTTATTTTCTATCTTTTTTATTTTATTATAGGGGCCTGGCGCACAAAGATTCATGCACGTCGGGTGGGTCCCTCAGTCCGACCTACATGCTCTCCAATCTGGGAGCCCTCAGGGGAGCCCTCTCCAATCCAGGAGTTTCTGTCTATCTTTGCAATCATATGAGCGAATTGTCTGAGACCCCCAACCCAGTTTGGTTTGTTGCTCACAGAATAATAGAGGCATTTTTTTTCTTTGCTTCAGTGGTGGAGATTTCATGGAAGTTTTAGGATATCTTCCCTGTAATTTTTCCTAGACACTCTGATTTTACTTATGTCTCTCACCTTTGCTTTCCCTCCATCCCTCACCACAACAGTAACTTGCTCCAGGCTCACTTTGCTCTACTGTCTAGAAGATTTATCTGCCACCAGAACTACTATTCCCAGAATTCCTGGTGCTCCCCACACTCTTGGTTTTCCCTTCCTGCTCTGTCTCCATCCCATGGCCTCCCACTCTGCCAAGTCGTCCAAGCCACCAGCTCTTCTTCTCTGCTCTCCATCTGGCGGCTTGGGGAGCCAAGTTCCCCAAGCTGCTCCACTCTCTGCCAGCTCTCCTGCTCTGCTTTCTGCCTGGTGGCTTGGGGGAGCAACAGAGAGAGCCATGTCCCCATAAGCTGCTGGCTCTCCTGCTCTGCTCTCTGCCAGGCACCTGTGTATGCAAATTAACTTTCCATATTTGTTGGGTTAATTTGCATACTCACTCCTGATTGGCTGGTGAGTTTAGCAGAGGAACGGTCAATTGACATGTTTCTCTTTTATTATATAGGATTATATAGGATAGCTACCCTAGTGGGTATGAAGTGCATTTGGGTTGGTTTTATAGTACTTATTTTGTATGTTTCTGGACTCAGATGTTTGTATTCTGCCGTGTTCCTAAGCCTGTCATATTGCAAAGCTATAAAACCACCTACACATAATTTCCAGGAAGAGGAAGTTGTAAAGCACCTTTTCCTTCATGGCCCTTGTATAGCTGAGCCTCATGGCTCTGCACTCTGCTCTGCAGATAAACCACTCGCAGACAAGTGGGTAATTACAGACAATGCCTGATGCCTCTGACCTGCTCTCTAATTTTTTTCTTTTGATTTTAGGGGTTTCCTCTGGGTCACCCAAAATGCTTTCAGAGCATACTGGATAAGAGCTGAGCCACCTGCCTGTGTGGGACTTCTGTACTCTCTGCTCTACTGTCTTCTGATGGCATTTTGATTGCATCGAGGCCACGTGACCTGCTCATAATGAGTGATGAGAAGAACCTTGGGGTGTCCCCAAAATTGGTCTCCCCTTCCAGGAGCCCAAGTACCTGTTCCTCCAAGCAAGGAAGTCGGCAGGTAAAGTTTTAACTAATGCAACTTTTAAGATGCAAATTTAAATCAGGCCGTTTGTAGATTAAAGTGTGTACATTTACTTGGGAGTGCCTACTTCTCAGTTTAAGAGCATTTGCTTTCAGCTCTGTCTTACTTATATGAGACATTGATTGATTGATGGTTTTTTAGGTGGTTTTAATAATGCAGCTTGAGTGCCTACCAGGTAGGAAGAACTGTATTTGTGTCTCTGGATTATTTTATTCAGTCCTTGCAACTGTCCTCCAACACAGATATTAATATCCCCATGTTCTCCACGAGGAAGCTGAGTCAGACCGACTGAGTTATTAAAGACACATAGCAAGTAAGTGGCAGAGCAAGAAACCAAAGCCCAGTCTGTTTGACTCCAGCGCCCACACTTCCATTTATACCCTACTAACCAAAACAAAAAAATAATTCACTTTTCCAACAATTATAATATCCTCCCATCCGCCTCTTCCTTCCCTTTACTGAACCTTTTATGACACCTTCCAACCACAGGCTGCCCTTGAGTCCCACCTGCTCTATTTCACTAACGGCTGAGGGAATCAAATCAACAGAGATGTGGTAAAAGGGATTTAAGTCGGAAGAAGAATGAAGTGAAACAAAGGACTGAATAATTAACTCCTAAATAACTGTCAGCTAATTATATGTTGCTTTTTTTTTTTTTTGGTTTTCTTTCTAATAAATCCCGATTGGCAGAATTTGCTGGTTTTAGATCAGTACAATAAGTGCACATTAATCATTGTAATTCTTCCACCTTCAGTTAAGTAGAGAGAGGGAGGGCTGTCCAAAAGCTCTGGGTTTCCAGCGAAGTGATCTCTGAGCCTTTCCGTGTTTGCTGGTTCTGTTGGCTTTGTCAATCCCCCGTGAGAAGCAACGGCCTAAGAATTAGACCTGAGGTCTTGGTTCTAGATTTGGAGTCAACAATCCAGCAACCTCCCACTTTAGGCACATCGAGGCATTTATGACACATCACACATTTATGACACATCACACATTTGTGACTCATTATCATAGGTCTCTCTCCATTCGAATGTTGCCTAGGACAGGGAGCTTACAACCTCATAATACTGCCTCATTTCATTAGCATCTATGATTCTAGACCAGCCCATGGGCTGCAAGAATTTTTGTACATGAATATTTAGTCAAGGGCCCTGGCCTCTTTTCCCTTAGATTGTCAAGTAAGAAAATGACAGCAGCCAACACAATAGTAGTGCTCCAGTGTGAATGCCTTGCCTTGCGAACCATTAATATATAGGTCGTATAAGAGAGTTGCATCTTACTGGTCACGTTGCATAATAAGTTTGCATCTGATTGGTTGATTGTGAGTACCAGAAATCTTTATATATAAGTATGGGCACGTGCACTGCTGGTGGGAATGCAGACTGGTGCAGCCACTGTGGAGAACAGTATGGAGTTTCCTCAGAAAATTAAAAATGGATCTCCCTTTTGACCCAGTGATCCCACTTCTGGGAATATATCCTAAGAAACCAGAAATACCAATCAGAAAGGACATATGCATCCCTATGTTCATAGCAGCACAATTTACCATAGCTAAAATTTGGAAACAGCCTAAGTGCCCATCAGCAGA
>PVJC01011231.1:0-41999 GCA_004026665.1 Murina feae
AACTGCTGTCATTTTCTCTTTTGAATTTTAGTCTGTTCTGACTAAGCACGGTATCAATTTCTTCCTTTTCCACCAATGTCATTTCCTCTGCTTCCGTCTCAGTTACCTCCTGGGTTATCAGGTTACCTAAGATAATAAAAAATTTAGCTCACTCATACTTCATACATTAAAGTGATTTGTGTGCAAGGTTTAAAAAGGGTGGTGAACTGACAGACACCAGGGTGTGGGTGAGTGGGTTGGTGGCAGCTGTTCTTGTGGTAGTCTTGTTAGTGATGACCAGGAGAGAGCTGGTGAGGGACAAGAGCACTTTCCTGAAGACCAGCAGACCATTCTGCTGTTTCAGGGTTGCCCTCAATGGGCCTGCATGGTCCTCTTTATTCTCAATTTTTCTTAAAAACTGGGCATCAAGAGGCTAGAATAACCCAAGACTGTAATACAGTGCAGAGTCAGGGTTATAATGTGGGATAGAAAGTAGGGTCATGAAATTTCAACAAAAATAAGTGAGGGAAATAATTGCTCCAAAATTTTTCTGTGGCAGAGACAATGTTGTTCATCAAGTCACATTTTCCTGTGTTTGTGGAATATGGCTAGACATTCCTGTACTTCCCTCACAGTTCTGTTCTGTTGGTAACAGTTCTGTGCATGTGGGAGAAAGTGTTGTGTGCCACTTCCAGGCCTGATCCCTAAAGTCTATTATGTGGCATTCTACTCAGCACAAAACAGAATACTTTGAGGCCCCAGGCAATGGCCTTCCTCTCCATTAGATCATCTCATTGCCAGAAAATAAATTTCTATTAGATGAACCTACTAAGATTTGGGGATTGTTGATTGTAGCAGCTGTCCTATGCTGTATAATATGGCATCTTTTATCTTAAATATTTGCTTTGAAAATCAATATTAGTTTTATTTCCTGCAGGTACGAGTTTGAGCAAAAGAGATACCAAATTCATAAAGCCTAGAGAAGGTAGAAGAAAAGATGCCTCTCTTTATGCCAATAATACATTGTTGTTAGTACTCTCTGAAATGCAAAGAGGAGAAACATGTTTATTTCTTTTAATAGGAAATGGGAGTCCTGAATCCACTTCATAAAAGTTTATTCTGGTGATTGAAATGAATGTACTAAATTTGGCCTCTTAAAAATGTGATATATAAGAATTATTTTTCAAAATAAATGTCATGATTGGGGGTTTACATATGGAGAAGCATTTACATACTCCATTCTTATCAGTGTTTATTTTGTTAATTATTATATATTAATCAACATAAACATAAATGAGTAGGGATTTCAAATGGGCACTCATTAACTTCCTCTTGACCGATTATGCAATGTCATTTTACAAGGTGCATATTATACATGACCAAATGTTTCTTTTTGCAATTTTATGTTAATTATTAAACTTAGAATTTAGCCATTATGAATAATTATTAACATATTCTACTCATTACTACTATCATTCATAGTTTTATAACAGGGACTACATTCCAGAAAGAAAAACCTCATTATAGCCAAATATCATTTGTATGCTTTGTGCTTCAACCATTTAAAATATCAGTGAAATAACTAACATACTCAAGGAAATTTGAAAACTGCCCTAATAAAAATAATGAGAAAAACAAAATTCCCATTACTTTTCCTGACTCTATCTTTCTTATTTTTCAGAGAATATTTTCTCAATATAGACATTGTAAAATAAACACAGTGTTTGAACTATGTTTCTGTTGTGATGTTGAACAATAATTTATGACATTATATAACAAGGGACTTTGGATGGTTTACCAGTCTATGATTTGTTCTATCAAAGTAAATGTTAAGTAGGACTTTTGTTCCTGAATAAGATGGAAAATATTTCCTTGAAGAGAAAGACAAAGAAGTGTTAGAGAATGCAAATACATCAACTCAGAATTCATAGGAGCTGGGAGTATGAGCAGTCAAGCCCATGCCTTAGGAAGCACACAAATAGAAAGAAATAGACATATTTAGTTTGTAAAATATTTTGATCAAGCAAATATTTGCAAAGAATCTATTTGGAAACAAAATGGAAGTCAGCATTGTTCACACAGAAAATAAGTGTCCCTGAGGCATAATTACAGGCCGTGAAGAGCAACTATAGATGAGAACTTTGGGGCTTGATATGCAAAATTGGACTAGATTATCACTTAGGTCCCTTTCATGGTTTTAAAAGAAAATAAAAACTATATTTTGCTTTGGATTAAAGAGAATGAATATTGTTTTCATTGGATTTAGCATTGAATTGGACAGAGATGGAAAGCTTACTAAGTACTTACAGATTTGTTATCAGATTTTAGAATGGTTGGCATTAGGATACATAATGTGTAATGTTTATAAAAATTAACAATAAACTATCTCTTGCATTGCATCCTCCAAACTACTAAATGAATAACATTTTTGGCCCTGGCCTGTGTGGTTCAGTTGGTTGGAGCATCATGCTGTACACCTAACGATCCCAAGTTCCATTCTTGGTCAGGGCATGTACGGTAGGCAACTGATCAATATTTATCTTTCATATTGATGTTTCTCTCACTTTTTTCACTCTCTCTCTCTCTCTCTCTGAAATCAATAAAAATATATCCTTGCATGAGGATTGAAATATAAATACATACATAAATGAATAAATGAATAAATAAATAAATAAATAAATAAATAAATAAATAAAGGTTTTGTTAATGCCCCTCCCCAAAAGAATACATGAAGCATGATGAAGTAGAAAAACCATCTTACATACCATTAGAACTCAGTAAATAATAGGTCATACAGTTAGATATGCTGCAATAGAAGGTGCTATTAGGAAATGCATAGCTTTTCTGTATCCACAGCAACATAGGAAAGTACCCTGAAATATTATTCTCTACAGTCTTATACATTGCTAGAGCAGAGGACTATAGGAATAGAGATGTGCTAACTGGATCCCTTTTCAATAAAAGGGTGATTACCCAGGGTCTGAGAGTGTGGCTGCTGAACAGCCTTCAGTCGTCAGCCTTTTCTAGGATTGCCTATCCATCTTCACTTATTGATGGAGCTGGAGCTATAAAGTCCATCATTTTGGCCCAACTTGGGATAACTCTGGTTAGCCATTATAGTTCCACTAGTGGCCCGGTGCATTTAATTCATGCACGGGGGAGGGGGTGTTCCTCAGCCTGGCCTGTACCCTCTCTAATCTGGGACCCCTCAAAGGATGTCCTACTGCCAGTTGACAGGGATCAGGCCTAAGCCGGAAGTTGGACATTCCTCTTGCAATCAGGAACTTCTGGCTTCTAACTGCTCACCTGCCTGCCTGCCTGCTTGCCTGATTGTCCCTAACCACTCTGCATGCTGGCCTGCTTGCTCCCAACTTCCCCCTGCCACTGGCCTGCTTGCCCCCAAAAGCTTCCCCCAACAGTTTGACTACCCCCAACTGCCCCCCTGCTGGCCTGCTCACTCCAAACTGCCCTGCCTCACTGTCCTGATCACCCCCAACTGACCCCCACACTGATGGCCTACTTGCCCCCAACTGGCCCACTGCTGGTCTGCTTACCCCCAATGGACCTACCCCCCACCATCCTGATCACCCACAACTGCCCTCTCCTCTTGGCCTCTAACTGCCTCTACCTCAGCCCTGCAACCATGGCTTTGTCCAGAAGGACGTCCAAAAGATCTCCTGGAAGGTCTCCCAATCTAATTAGCATATTACCCTTTTATTAGTATAGATAGTACTTCTTGGAGGTCAGGAAAAGCCAGGGTTTCTCATATTTGGCACTATTGACATTTTGGCTAAAAAAAATTAAAATTTTAAGGGGCTGTATTGTACATGATCGGATGCTTAGCATTGTTCCTGTCCTCTGCCCACTAGATGCCAGTTTCAATTCCTTATCCTCACCTCTTCATGAAAATAAAAATGGCCTCTAGCATTATCAAATATTTACACATCAGTTGAGAACCATTGTGCTAAAGTTGTTAGCTCTGTAAGTTCTGATTATCAATCTTCCCCTGACCCTGCCTGAGGTATTGATGACAATGAAAATCCACAACAGACACCTAAAACACTAAACCTGTTACAAATTCACAGAGAAAAAGAAAATGCTATTTGAAACCAGAATTGACTGGAGTCTCCAGGATTTGAGGAAGTTGCCTTAATTCAACAAATCTATTTTCAGCTCCTTTCAGAAGCTATTGAAAGAGGCAGAGATTCAGACCTGAAATAAGTAGATAACACTTTAGCAATGACTGTAACGGGTCTGTGGATATGTAAAGCTAGAAGTAGAGGGAAGTTTTGGGGGTGAACTGGAATGCTCTGCACAATTTAAAGGGGTGGTTTTAAAAAAAGATTTTTAGGTCGGGTGGGACAATGGTCAAGTCAGAAGAAACATGGAGATGGTGCAGATTGGGGGTCTCTGGGACTTGTGGGAAATTTTGTCTAAAGATTAGGGGGGAACTTTGGTGTGCTTATTGGTGTTATCATGACATAAATATGCCTTTCTTACTTCTAACCTTTAGTAAAATCTGTTATTCACACAAGTTGACAATTTTTGCTCCAAGTTAGCTAATGTAGGCTTGAGGGGACTAAAGAATGAATTTGAAAAAGAAACAATATTTTTTTCCTATTAGTAGCACCTCATAAGGAGTTGTTCTATTGCTGGTGCAAAATGACTTTTAAATATTTGTAGCCTCAGATCAGATCTTTTCTACAGTTATCATTTGCTGGCCCTGAGGTATGTTTTCACGTTAGCTACAGACTTTGTGTTTAATCTCTAGCCAGACTTTCCTTCTTTAATCACTGTGGCTTTATGTGTGGGGTAGACTGTTGTTGGGCTTCTGCTTTTTTTTTTTTTTTTTGTAGTTTTTATTTTTTAATTGGGGGAGGTGTGGGTCAGAGTTGGGATTACTCTCCTGTGAACTTCTTCCAAGCTGTCTGGGGCCGAGAGGCCTCCCACTGGATTCAGCATCCAGGTGCGGTATTCTGAGCATTTCAGAAACTCCTCTCTGTAAAGGGATGAGACATGACTTCCTTTGTGATTTAGTAGACCTTCGCTGGATGCATACCACTGACCACAGTATGTTTTAGTGCTGTCACTTTATACTTGTTACAGTTCTGAGTCAAAGAGTGGATATCATCAGCAGGCTAATCTGTTTTTTCATCTTCAATAAAGTGGTGTGTGTGTGTGTGTGTGTGTGTGTGTGTGTGTGTGTGGTCCAGTTATCTGCTGTTGTGTAACAAAATATCCCAAGTCTTAGTGCCTTAAAACAGCCATTTTTGCCCAAAATTTATGGGTCCAGAATTTGGGGAGGACATTGTTGGATCATTCATCACCAAAGCATGTGATGTGAACTGGGCAGGCAGGGCTGGATAAGCCATTTTTTTTTCTTCTTCTTTTTCTTTCATTTCAAATATTTTATTGATTTTTTACAGAGAGCAAGGGAGAGGGATAGAGAGTTAGAAACATCGATGAGAGAGAAATATCGATCAGCCACCTCCTGCACACCCCCCACCAGGGATGTGCCCGCAACCAAGGTACATGCCCCTGACTGGAATCGAACCTGGGACTCTTAGGTCCGCAGGCCGACACTCTGTTCACTGAGCCAAACCTGTCAGGGCATGGATAAGCCATTTTGAAGATGGAGTCTTTCCGCACACATGGGACACCAATGTGCTCCTTGACCCATCTCTCTCTTTCCCGCGGTTACATTCTAGTCCTCTCCAAATAGCTTATGTGTCTCCTCCAGGAAGGCATTGGATTCCTTTAACTAATATCAATTCTAAAGAACTCCAGGAAAAGACCGAACTAGGTGCCTATGTCCCAGGTCAGCAAAGTGTGGCAGAGACACAAATCCCTAAGAATGTAGTAAATCCCATTGTCACTCATCCTTGGAGAAGGAAACTCTTATATGGTACACATAACATAAATAATATTGTGTGTCTATCATACTACATAGTGCATTGAACGTAGGAGTAAATTTAAATATTATTTTAAGACAGTGACTCCTAACTTTACAAACCTAGTTATAAGAAATGAATTCATCAAGTGAAGGCTACTCGAAGCCCCAAACAGGGTTAATATAAACCAGCACACACCTGGCAACCAGAGGGTGAAAGGAGAACTTCAAAGGCAAAGGAGAAAATCATGAAGTCTTAAGAAAAACAGATTACTTATTTTTTTAAAAAAAAAATACAATTAGGTTGACAACATACTAAGCCTCAGCAAAAAATTGAGTAATATTTTCAAAATTTTCAGGAAAAATAATGGTACTATGCTTAGCCAAGTATTTTACATTAGCTGTTATTCAAATTTTGGGGGAAAGTATTATGCTTTTTACTTCATACACCAAGGTTTCATTTTGAACAATTTAAAATCTTCAGAAATATTGCAAAAAAGAGTATTATGAACATTGTGTATGGATTACCTAGAATCAGATTCATTAATATTTTTTACATTTGTTTTTCCCTTTTGCTCTACCTACCTATCTACCTAACTGTCTCAATTTATATTTTTTTTTTCCTGAATCATTGAGAGTCTCTTGCATACTCCATGACATTTGAAACCTAACTACTTCAGTTTATGTTTCCTAATAGCAAGGCGATTCTCCTTGGAACTATAATCCATTATCATGCTCAAGAAAATTAATATTGCATATAAAATACAGTATAATACACATATTGTGCACTCCATACTCAAGCCTCTTTTATTGTGCAATAGTTTTTTACAGTTGCATATACTCAAGATCATCCAAAGTCCAATAAAGAATCATTCATTGCCCTACACCCAAGGGTTTGGGGGTCAATGCCCTTTCAAGGTCAAGTACCTGGATTGCAGGCTTGCTTCCTGTCCCTAGTCCGGGCTCATGAAGGAGGTACGCAGGCAGTGTGTCTCTCTCACATTGGTGTTTCTCCCTCTTACCCTCTGACTCTCTCTCTCCCCTTCCCTTCCACTATCTCTGAAAAGCAATGGGGGGAAAAAATTGTTCACTGCATTTGTTTTCCATGACTTATTTAGTTTCCTTTCATCTAGAATTCATCATCTAGTCTTTGACATTTAGAGAAGTCTTAAGTCTATATCATTATTGCATTTTAAATTTGCAAGCATGTAATAAACAGTACAAAAATCTATGTACAGCTATATTTGATCTGACATTTTTAGGTAACAGTAAATTCCTGTCCTCAGCTTCTATAGTACAGCTATAAAAATACTCAATTTAAAAAAGCAGGTAGAATTTCTGAACTAGTTGCTTCTTACTTTCTCCTCTTTTTCATTCATTTTTTAACAAAATGAAAATAACATTTTCTTTTCTATTGCATTAATGAACTTGTATTTTTAAACTTTTTAAAATTTAGTGAATTATATTAAGAATGAAATACAGCAGGCATTCTTACGGTTGACAAAGTTTTTTGCCAAACCAACCTTCAGTCGGGTTCCTAACCCTTCTCCTAGGCCCACCTGTGCACTTTCTTATAAATCTTGTTTTAGCAATAATCCTGCTAATTCAGTTTAACCAAAACCCCCAACCTCAATATCTGATTGCCTCAATATCTGCTTGGGTTCCTCATCTTCCACCATCCCCCCCGGCAATGTCTGATCACCAGACCTATTCCCAGCAAGAATCCTGTTCGGTCATTTTAGCCAGAATCCACTTATAGTCAATTTCCATCCACTGCTCTTTGACCATAAATTCCACTTGCCCATGCTATTTGGAGTTGAGCTCATTTTATACTAATGTCTCTTTTCTCCTATTGAAATAATTCTGAACAAAACCTGTTTTTACTGCTTTAACTACTGTATAGTCTGTTTTTAATTTGATGTAACCTACCAACAATATTTTCATGTGTATCCATACACAGTAATACTCCCCTATTCGTTTCATTTATGGAAATTTTCAACATATATCATTACTTGTTGATTTATATGCTTACATATTTATTATTTTTTAGCATATCAGAAAGTATATACCTAAGCCTTTTTGGTCATGTTCATATTCTATCCTCAGTTCTATCTGTCCTGGGCACAGAGGGGATAATCATCACATCATCTCATCCTTCTGCTTTTCCTTGTTGGTACTACTAGAATCTATTCTGTTTATTTTTGGCCCCACTGTCACTCCCCTTTCAGACTTTGTCATTTCTCTTTGGAACATTGCAATAGTTTCTTTCCTTTCAGTGGCAGCCTGTTCCCCATCTCCAAATTTCCCTCTGCCTTTAAGAAGTTGCTTTTAATCACAGTTTAAAACTCTGCATCAGTTGTCATGTTTCTTTTTTTGACTATTTGTTTTGAGTCACCTCTCCTTTTTCTTAGATATTATCTAAAGGTTTGTCAATTTTGTTGATCTTCGAAAAACCAAATCCTAGTTTCACTGATATTTTTGTTTTTTTCATTCTCTATGTTATTTATGCTCTAAACTTCATGATATTTTCTTCTAACTCGGGTCTTGTTTTCTTCCAGTTCCTTGTAATGTAGGTTTAGTGTGTTCATCTGACATTCATGGGAATCGTGACATCATATTGCTAGAAATTGTTTTGGATGCTATCTAGTCCCTTCACCTAATGTTATATGCGAAGCAATTGAGTTGCAGAAATGTGGAGTGCCTTCTCTACAGCCTGGGGTTGGTCTCTCATTAGTATTTTATTGATATTTATTTCATGCCATTCTCTTTCTTTACAAGTGTTACCTCTTGTAGTACCCATAGCCACCCTATAAGACAAGTGACTCAGTATTGATCATTTAACAGATGGCACATCTAAGCCTTGAAGAGGTTGAGAGAAGTTCTAGGGGCTCCAGAACTAGTGAAGGAACTGAGATTCAAACTTGGCAGGCTGCAGGTCTCCCAAATCTCCTCCTCCCGATCTTTCCATCGTCCCATGGTGCTCAGGCCCCGTGGACGCTCATGTACTTCTAGTCAGGTATCAGTTGCTTCTCGTACAGAGTGGTGTTTTCTTTAAAAACAAGTGAGCTCATGACTCCTGAAGACCGTTTCGTCCTTGAGGTTTCCCAGTCGCTTCCAATGTGCTTTTAGTGTTTGCTCTTTAATGCTCAGCTATTTCAGGTCATAACTCTTTTTTCCTGATTTTACAATTTCCTTGGTCTCAAACCATAAAAGAATGGGATTGTAGTCTCTGAGTTAGACATTTGTTGTCTCAGTATCGTCCCAGTTGCTAGTGTTTCCCTCCCATTCTTTCCACTGAATTGATAGGAATCTAGTTCTAATAAGAAAATTATGAAGTCTGATGGCTTCCTGTGCCATAAGCTTTCTCCAGCTTGCAAAAGGATCACCCACATGAGGCTGCCTCAAACTAGGCCTTTCCTGTGGAATGCTACAATGTCATTTGACAAGCAGGCCACTTGACAAAACAGGAGCTCATACATACCTGCCACTCCTCTTAACCTCTCCTCACCTGAGCAAGGCCCTGAGGGCAACTTCTCTGTGGTGTGAAAAGAGGCTCCAGTAGCTGCTTTAGAGATTCTGATCAGTATCAGTAACTAACAGCAGGATCAAGGATAGATAGAGGTAGAGTTATCAGGGATGGTAGGAACTATATACCAGCACTGGAATTCCCTTATCAAATAATCATACATAATTAAATTGGGAAGAGAAAAAAATGCCTTGTTTTTTTAAACAAGCACAAAAAGTATTATTTTGGAGTCTGGTAGAATGTAAGCAAGCCAGCTATTCATGCCATAGCCCGAAGTTCAGACAGAACTAAATTATGCTTCAGATTAATGCATCGGTCAGTTCAAAGGTTAGACAAACAGCTGTTTCTCAAGGAGGAGCACTACAAAGCTTAACTGTTCCTTGGAAGGTCTGTAATGGTCTCAGTGGATTCCCAGAGGAGTCGCTGCTATTTGTTTCTGATTGGGAGATATCCCAAACTGACTCCATGCTACCGATGACCTGTGTTGCTAGGGCATGAGGGTGACACTCTGGAGCCAGTGCAATTTTACCAGTCTCTGGGAAAAAAAAAAAAAAGGAAAAGAAAAAAACCCACCCACACATACAACATGTTTTCAGTGACTCCAAGATTATCCACAACGCTGCATTTTGGAATGGGTGAAAGAATGTCGGAGAGTCAAGAGGTCTACATTCTCGTTTCTGCAAAATATAAAATAACTTAAAATAGTAAGCTACCCAGGAATGTGGTTTATAGTAGTGAGGTTTGATTTGGTGTAAAACTACATAGCTAGTATTGAAAATAAAGGAATAGAGTAAGATACATCTTTATTCCATATCTACTATCAGATTCTTGATGATTTTGAGATACTTGAAAAACTTCATATAACTCTGCTAATTATAAATGAAAACAAAGTAAAGTTGTAAGAAAAAGACAGAGAAGAAGAAAAGAGGAGGCTATTAAAATTGTAGGCTGAGATATAATATATATTTAAACGTGACTCGATTATAGAGAAAATATTAAAATTCAGCTCTCAAAAAGAAAAACATGACTTCTTACAGAGATCCTGAGAGATGTGGAAATATCCCCATGATGAGCTTAAGTGTCATCCAAAAGCATGATCCAACTTTTTTTCTTTTTCTTTTTTCAGATACTCATTATTTACTCACTGTAAGACACTTAGCAATCATTTTCAAATTTTTATCTTTATGCTTCTTTACCACAAGAAGTTCCAAGTCCTTTTTGAAACTTTATCTCAAACTTAAGTTTTCTGTTGTTTTGAGACTAATAAAAATCCTCCCATACTTTATTCCATTCCACAAGGTGATTCAATATTTGCTAAAATCAAAATGAAATTCTTGAATATTTATTTGAAACAGAGCACCTTCAGATTTAGGGGAATAAAGTAGAAAAGTTCCTTAATAAGATGCGACCTCTACCTAGAAAGAGCTCAACATAAAATTGTCACAATTTTCCTGGGGAGTGAGGTTGGGGAATTAATTGCACCTCAGATATTGATTTATCCATGTATCAAATATATATATTATTAGGGTACTCATTTATTAAACAATTTTTCCATGTTCTTTCTTAGAGTTAGGACATTAGAAGAGCAAATTTTCCCCTTGACCAGGAGTTTGACCAGGAGTTCGATCAGGGGGTGGGGCCAACTGGCCAACTGCCTCTGGCCCCTTCTCCCAGCCTTGCCCTGACTGGTGGCAGCAGCAGGCAGCCTGCGAAAACGGAGCCACTAGAGACTTTAACCATGCACAAATTTTGTGCATTGGGCCTCTAGTTTTGAAATAAGATTAATGTAACTTCCCCCAGCTGCCTGCCAGCGACAGGGCCTCCCTCCCTTATCCTGGCTGGCCTGACCTCTGGTCAAACTCCCAGAACTCCAGTCAAGGGGACAATTCGCATACTATGCTTTTATTATACAGGATTGTATAATTCCTGGCTGGAATCAATGTGAAGACAATTTGGATGACATAGAAGCAGCTGTTAAAATTGAGATTGGTAATGGGGAGTATTGGGAGTGATTAAGAGACCCATTTGTCAAGGAATACCTGGAAATCAAGAATATCTAAATTAGAGCACAGTGGTGCCTTTGGTAGAAATAAGGATGTGGAGAAGAAAACCAGTTTGAGGGAGTGAGAATACTGAATTTAAAACAGTAAGTCCTAGTAGCATTTTATTAGGCAGGTAGAGATAGGGGGACATGAAAAGACCTAAAAATGGGGACATGGAGAGACCTAGAGAGGGTTTTGAGAGTCATAAATTGTTAATTTCACAGGAAAATTAGTAAGAGATGAACAAAAGGATTATTGTACAATAAAAGGGGTCCCAATTAAATTTCAAAAGCCTGTATTTTTAATAAATGCGTTCATTTGCTCAGCTGAAGCTTGAAGTCCATGTGTAAAAAAAACTCATGACTGAGATGATCTGGGTCTGAGAATTGTCACCATGGAAAATCAGTGGGTCATGTTGGCGAGGTGTAAGTCAGGGTTTTGATGATGATAACCAGGTGATGCAAGCCAGGAAGCAAGAAAAGTAACATCATAAGAGAACCTTAAATCAAAATATTGTATTTCTTGATACCATGTGTCTTAAAAGGCCAATAAAGAGAAAGAGCAAGTGCCCTAACCAGTTTGGCTCAGTGGATAGAGCATCAGCCTGCAGACTCAAGGGTCCCAGGTTTGATTCTGGTCAAGGGCATGTACCTTGGTTGCGGGCACATCCCCAGTAGGGGGTGTGCAGGAGGCAGCTGATCGATGTTTCTCTCTCAACGATTTTTCTAACTCTCTGTCCCTCTCCCTTCCTCTCTGTAAAAAAAAAAAAAAAAATCAATAAAATATATTTTAAAAAAAGAAAAAGAAAAAGAGCAGGCTAAGAGGGAATGGCAGAATAAACTACCAGAAAGGGTGCCATATGGCATAATAAAAAAGGCACCTGTGGTTCCTCAATCATCTCAGCCATAATTTTTACCATCTATAAAATAAGACTATTCTATAGATAGCATATGACATTTTATATAACATATATATATTAGAGGCCCATTACATGAAATTCATGCCCTCTGGGGGGTTTCCCCTCAACCCAGCCTGCACCCTCTCTAATCTGGGACCCTTCAGGAGCCCACAGACCCTTCTTGCCACCACATCTCAGCAGCCTGGACCCACAGATCACTCCTGGGGCCCACAGATATTTTCCACCTGCCACGCCCCAGAGGTCCAGAGCCACAGACCCTTTTCTCGCTTGTGTGCCTTGGTGGCCAGCGGCCCACTGCTCAGTTATCTGTCCTGGTTGTGATGCCCCTAGGCTATTGTTAGTGTGTGTGTGTGTGTGTGTGTGTGTGTGTGTGTATATTGGGTGTATATTATGATTTAATGTTATAATATCTACAGTTCTCATTATTTTGTCATCTTGCATGATGTTAAAATTGACTGAATTAATAAATTGTATCTATAGTGAGAGAACATCCATTTTGAGATCTTGTGATGTAATCACACATTTTTTTGAACTGCATGAGCTGTATGTATTCTGTCTCTGGATGAGAGAAGTTCATAGAAGACTGAGCTCAAGCTTTCAGAAAGGTCATCAGAAATATTGCTCAAGGATGTAATAGAAAGCAAAACATAAATTAGGTACTGAGTTAAGGGGAGGAGTAGCTGAGAGAGGCAATTAGATCTTCACTCTTTATTCTGAACCTTTGATCAAGCACAAGGAAATATACCCTATTCATTTTTATATCTATAGTGCCAAGGAAAGAATTCCTATCATGTTGGTGTCTTCATTAAATTAGAAAATAGATGGGTATAAGTCAGTAGTGCATTTCAAATGAAGAGAGATATTGTGATTACAGAAGAAGCACTCAGGAATCAAGCGTGAACTCTCTCCTTAATTCATTTGTTCACAGATAATTACGGAATACCTAATATGTGCTAGGCCCATCTTCTGGGCATCAAGAATACAAAAATGAGCAAGACTGACAAAATCCCTGCTATCACAGAGCTTAATTCCATCCGAGAAGACATACGGTATGTACAACTTACCATTGAATAACATGGGTTTGAACTATACTAGTTCACTTATGTGTGGATTTTTTTCCTTATGGTTTTCTTAATAATATTTTCTTTTCTTGAGCTTACTTTATTGTATACAATGCACATAACATCCAAAATATGTGTTCACTGACTGTTTATGTTATGAGTATGTCAACAAAGCTATTAGTAGTTAAGGTTTTGGGAAGTCAGAAATTATGCGTGGATTTTGAACTGTTTCATAGGATGGTGTGAGTTCAGTGCTCTTAACCTTCACATTACTGAATGGTCTACTGTATAAAGTTGAATAAAATAGGTAAAAGTGAAGTCCCTATGGCAATGTTATGTAGGAAGTTAAACTTAAGAAGCTAGGGTGGGACCTGTCCTGGGGTCCTGAACTGTGGTCAGGCATACATTTCCTTCAGACCACCTCTCTATGGGTGGCCCAGAAGCTAGCAGACTGCCAGTGGGCAGGTTCAGAACCAGCTGGTTCTTGGCCCAAGCAGGGAGGAAAAGGACATGACCTCAGTGTGACCTTACTAGGTCCCTGGACTATTACAATGAAATTTGCATTGTGGTTTTGACACCCCACTCCCCACCCCCACCCCTTGTTTTTTTCTGTATGCATTATGGGTAAGGGCATGTGCAGAAGGAAAACAATTATATTACCCTTTTCTGTCTATTATCTGTGAATGCGAGTGGAAGTCTCCACCCTGAACATCCCTCATTTAAACCATATAACCCAGGAGGTCGGGGCACTGTCTCTCTCAGCTGGCCTGCTCCTCACTTGGAGTGTATCTTCAATAAAAGCCACTTTACCTCCATTTTCTTTGATCTTAAAATCTTTTCTACGTTGATGAGAAGAACTGAGGTCCCAGCCAGTAATCCCAATCGGTAACATTAAAGGTTTTTGAAGCATATTGAATCATATGAGAAGAGCCAAGTTTACGGATAGACAAGGAGGTGGTATGACAATACAGCAGAAGGTTAAAAAAAATATATGGGATATAGCACCAATGTTAAAATACTAGTTTCAACAGACACAATCAGTTCGTCGAGAGTTACATCAACCAACTGATACGGATTAACTGAAATGGATTAGCTCAGAAACTCACTATTCTGAATTCGGATTCTAGGGCCCCTCCCGGAAATACTGTCTCACTATGTTTGTTTGGGAACTAGGTGTTACAGTGAATGACCACTCAGGCGATTTCCCCAGACCCATTTCACTTTGAGGAACAATCAATTCAATTGAAAATTGTTAAGTAACTGAGAGGATAACTGCATGTAATGGGTAGGATACCAGGGATGAGGGTAATTGGGCTGGTGCATTTTAGAGCCAGAAATGGGCTGAAATGAGCATTTGCTGGCCTGAATGGATGCATATTCCTCTGCCTAATCTGCTTTTCTCCGGAATTCTACCTAATTTCAAAGTAGATTTAAAGGTTCTGTTTAATATAAGGTTTTAAGACTTCATCTTTGTGGAAACCAGAGAAAAATATATATTCAGATGAATTAATTGATAGTACTGCTTACAGAATGCTATTTTAGGAGGAAGAATATAAAGGAGAAGGAACTGTGGCCATAAAATCATTTCCTCTATTATAAATTCTTTATATTTTCTCTAGATAATTTTTTTTAATTTTATATTGTAACTTCTATTTACTCTGGAAGTTTGGTATTTTATAGTGCATTTAACTTCAAATGCTTGATTTAAGTTTTTCTAAAACTTAGAACATTCCTAACTGGGGAAAAAATTGGAGAAATAGATGATATATTTCATTTGTAGGAAATATATATCTATTTCCTATAACCTAAAAATAACTGGATATTTTTAAAGATAAAGAGAAGCTTCTTTCCATTTTAATATTTACTTAATTTTTTTTTCAAAAATAAGACAATTATTGATGTCATTACTTTGCAGCATTGTGAATTTATGACATCTCCCAATATGTTTCTGTATTATATTATGAAAGAGAAATATGTTATTGTTTTTAACTCAAGCAATTAGTATAGGTATTATCAAGTTCCAGCTTCTTTCCCCTTTAAACAGATGATGATCTGGCTATAAACTCTCAGACTTTACAGGTATCCTGAAGAGATTAATGATGTACCACAGTTTTTTAATCCACTCATCTGCTGATTGGCACTTAGGCTGTTTCCAGATCTTAGCTATGGTAAATTGTGCTGCTATGAATGGAAATACTACGCTGCAGTAAAAAAGAAGGAATTCTTGCCATTTGCAACAGCATGGATGGAACTGGGGAGCATTATGCTAAGTGAAATAAGCCTGTCAGAGAAAGATAAATATCATATGATCTCACTCATTTGTGGAATATAGAGAACAACATAGACAGAAGGATAGGGACAGATCCAGAGACAGAAGCAGCGATTGTCTGTTGATCCCCGGAGAGTGGGTGGGGGAGGGTGGGGGCGGGTGGGGGGGGGAGATCAACCAAAGGACTTGTATGCATACATATAAGCCAAGCCAATGGACTCAGACAACAGGGGAATGAGAGCATGAGTGGAGGGGGCGGTGAGGGTTGGGGCTTATTGGGAAATGAGGACACATTTGTAATACCTTGACCAATAAAGAAAAAATAATAAAAAATAAATTTAAAAAAGAGAGATTAATGATTAACTGAAGGAGGCACAGGATGAAACAATTTGGTGCCCTCAGTAGGGAACCGGCAAACTCTCTACTCATTTTCATTGAACAAGTTGATAAGTTTCAGAAATCCTGATAGTCTTATAAACTGTGCCCCTGTTTTTTTCATGACTCTAAGTAAATATGAAGACATTCTGTTCTTATCTTCCTAGGGATTTGGCCAGATTCTTGAGAAGGAAAATCACGATTCAGAATTTGAACATACATGAATGAAAAGAACCTTTTTTAAAAAAATTTTTACTCTACTGAATGGTTAAGAGTACATCCCAGATTGTATTATTTTCCCCAAACTTACAGGTTTGCACTCAAGAGACCTTAATGACTATAATTCCAGTTGAAGACATGTCAGATTTCTTTTTTTTAAAATATCTTTTATTGATTTTTTACAGAGAGGAAGGGTGAGGGATAGAGAGTTAGAAACATCAATGAGTGAGAAACATCGATCAGCTGCCTCCTGCACACCTCCTACGGGGGATGTGCCCACAACCCAGGTATGTGCCCTTGACCGGAATCGAACCTGGGACCTTTCAGTCCGCAGGCCAATGCTCTATCCACTGAGCCAAACCTGTCAGGCCAGATTTCTTTAGAATAAGAATATAAGTCTTGGCTTGAGAGTGCCATAATTTACACAGCAATATCATCTTCACATACGCTTCCTAAACCAGGAGTCTTCATCTCAGTCAAAATAGGAGTGCTTGAACCACATCCTCTACTTGGGAATAGAATGAAGATTCATTTTTTAGTGGCAGGAGAAAAAGCTGCATTGTAGACAAAGTTGTCATGGCTGACAATAAGTTACTTTCTTCTTCTGACCAGCTCACTGTTCTTTTCTGCTCTCAGTGCCATAGAAAAGGTACTAGTTCTAACTTTTAAAGAAACAAAACGAAAGAGTCGATAGTGTTCTGTTTGTAAACCCTGATTGTGGAGAATAACACCAGCAGCTTGTCCTGCTGACTAGTGCCACAATCTCAACAACTCTGTTTGCAAAGGTCTGGAGATAAGGAGAGATACAAAAGGATATATGCACCCCTATGTTCATAGCAGCACAATTCACCATACCTAAGATTTGGAAACAGCCTAAGTGCCCATCAGCAAATGAGTGGATTAAAACTGTGGTACATCTACACAATGGAATACTATGCTGCTGTAAAAAGGAAGGAGTTCTTACCATTTGCAGCAACATGGATGGAACTGGAGAGCATTATGCTAAGTGACATGACATAAGCCAGTCAGAGAAAGATAAATATCACATGATCTCACTCATTTGTGGAATCTAATCAACAACATAAACTCATGAACAAAAACAGATCCAGAGACAGAGAAGCATCATCAGACCATCAAACCTCAGAGGGAAGGTAGGGGAGGGTGGGGATGAGGGGGAGAGATCAACCAAAGGACTTGTATGCATGCATATAAGCCTAAGCAATGTACACAGACACCAGGGGGGCGAGGGCATGAAAGGGGGTGGGGAGTAGTGGGGGTATAAGAACACATATATAATACCTTAATCAATAAAGAAAAAATATAAAAATGAGTAAATAAATAAATATCTTTATTTATATATGTGTAAAAGATCCAAACCCCACCTCCCTTCCACATCCTGGGGATTAATGCTGTGCTTTGCTCTTCTGTCTAGCCAGCCCGGAGGAATAGGCAGGTCTAGGTAGTGTGAGCACATCAGCAAATGGGCACAGTTGTCCTACTTCCCCCATTCTCACCACTGCAATGATGACATTGCAAGTTTGCTTCCATCTTCATATGTTGAAAAATAATAATGATACTATTCAAGTAACTCAGATATGGAAGGCATCCTCTGTATGATTTGCACACATTCACAAATGGAAGTTAGGATTACAACCAGCATTAGAATAAATTCAGTAAAATGTTATTCCTGACTTCAATGCTGCACATGAATCCCTGAACTGTCAGAAGAGAATTAGCGATGTATTTGGTAATTGAATATTTTTTTAACTCTTGACATGGCATAGGAAAGACGGGTTAATTTACCTTAATGTGGTTCTTATTTTATTTTTTAAATAACTAGATAACTCAGCAGAGTGATTAACATTCTAAAGCAACAAATGATCATATTACTGCCAGGTCCTGACTTACTGTGAAGTCTCCAAGGTAAAAGGCTTTGAGCCCATAGTGAAACTCCATCCTCTTGGACTTAGGTATGGCTCCTCCTAAGGTAGCTTGTCTGGTGCCCTGCTGTTTGGAAATGACCCCAAGGCAGCAGGAGAAGATGAAGTTTCAGCAGGAGAGACTCAGACGCTCAGAGGATTTGCTCTGGGATTCAGGGACTCTTGCCTGTGAGTGATAATTTCCAAAGAAGGCTTCCCTGGTACTATAAAATAATTGTGGCTGTTTTGCTCTTTTGCTCTGATATGGTGATGGTGGTCTATGAATTTAAATAGTGTGTTGACTCTGGATGGCAACGTTGGAAAATTTTAGAAGCAGGGAAACATCATATGGGTTCTTGAAAGACATAAGTCAGACATGCAAAATATATTTTCTCAGACATTTTCCTCTCTCTCTCTCTACACACACACACACACACACACACACAGACTTTCTTTCTTTACCCCTGAAAACAAATTATGCATTGCATGAAATAAAATTGCATCTCCAGGATTTTCTCCCCCATATATATATTTTTCTTAGTTATCTTATATGAAATACAATACACACAAGAAATATTATGGCAAGTTGACTTTTCTAGCCACTTAAGTTGGCAATTTTTCTGAATAAATTAAGCTACAATATAAAAATTTCAAAGCCAGTGGTTTCTCCTTGTTGAAAGTTATCATTTAGAGACCTGTTGTATGTTTTAATACTGTGGGCATGCAGTCTTGGGGCACCACTGAATTTATAATGAAAATACTGGTTTGAAATTATGAAAAGCTTAAAATAAATCGAAATTAAGTCCACATAGATGATGCTGGCCCCGTTGCTTGCAAAGTCAATGGGGAGGGTGGAGGGAGGAAGGTTTCTTTTGTACAGCAAAACTTGCCATATGGGATCTTGTCTAGGTGAACCCTCTGCTATTACATACGCTGAGAATTTGGCCTTGGATCTGAATGAGCTGCTGAAATCCGATCAGCTAAAGGCCAACCTGCAGGAAGCTGTCATCACTTCATGGAGTTTGCAAAACTTAAAAGGAAACCACTTTCGCTTTCAGGGTTGTTACTGACTGTGGGATATTTCTCAGACTGAAGCTTTGCAGCAAGTCACACCTTTTGGTGAATTTGGATTGTTCTTGGTCTTTTGTTTGTTTGGTTTGGTTTTTCCCCATCCTTCATTTCTCTCTCAACCTCTGCTGATGTATTCTGGGTGCCTGAAGGCTGGAAAGTTTCATCAGTGAAGATAAGACCTGCAAGTACTTTCATTCTGGCTGTCTTTCCCCTTTTCACTAATTTCCTTCACTCCTGCCACTACGGTACCAGACCCAAGCCACACCCTATTTTTGCCAGAATTCACTAAAGTGCTTGGCTTTGAAGTGAGTGCTGGTTATGCACTGGTGAATCATTCTGTAAATGTGTACATGCATTTGGCACTAGAAGTACGACCTTCGTTAGAGATGGTTGTGTCAGTGTTGCCCAGAGGAGCTCACCTGAGAGGACAAGAGCCTCTGTTCCCTAATGATCTCATCTTCCTACATCATTTATTCGTTTAGACAGACTCATTCTGAGTAAGACAAGAATAAAGTTTGTTTTCTTTGAAAAAAATTGTTGAAAAAAAGTTGAAGTTCTATGATTCTTATTGCAATGTGTTGTTTCAATGACAAATTTTGAAATGTTTTTACTAATATAATATTGTCTCTTCTTTTTTGCAATGCAAACTTTAACTGTGAAGTATATTTAAACCAAACCCTTAAAAGGATACCACTTTGAATATTAAAACTTCCAAATACACAAAAAGGAAATGTTGTCAGGGAGTTTAAAAAGAGTTCACAGACAATTGGCTGCTTTGAAATGGCTAGTGCACATGAAACCACTGTGGAATAGGAAAGTGAGTCTCTGACATGGAGTTGTTGATCACTGGTGTAACATTAAATGACACAATGGTTGTGGGATGCTCACTCAGAACCTGGAATAATACATGCTAAGTCAAGATGAATTTGAATGGTCTGAGGCCCCAGACACAACAAACATAATCATCTCAAGATTGTTACAATAAAGAAGGTCTAAAGCACCAGAGATGGAACAAACATTAAAAATGTAATCTAATTTAATAATTACTTGTCATGAATATTTTTCCCTTGATGTTAATATTTCCTCAGCTTACTTAGGAAGGAAGCAGAGGTGATACATTGATATGGATCTTCAAATGTGGATCTTGAAAATGAGAAGGAGGTGGAGGAGGAGAAGGAAGAAGAGAAGAAGAAGAAATAAAAGCAGAGAAAGAGGAGGAGAGACTGACTATGTGTCATGCTAAGCACTTGAAATTGTAAGAACTACAGCATAGTAAAAAAAAAAAAAAAATCGGGAGTGAAACTGCCTGGGCTTAAGCCCTGCACTAATATATAATAGCTCTGTGACCACAGATAAGTGATCTAATGCCTCAAGCCACAATTTTCTCTTCTTTGAAATAGGGATGATAATAGCATCTACCTCTTGGGATTGATGTGAGGATTAAATGAGTTAATAAGTCTAATATATTGAAATAAGACCTGTTTCTTTGTAAGTAATAAAGATTAGTTGTTAATATATATTACCTCTAGTGCTTATAACACCCATAAAAGGTAGGCATATTTATTCAATTTTTTCCAAATATACATGTCTCAATGCAGGAAGGCTGAGACATTGCAGGATGACTCCAAGACTCATGGTCCTAACTCTATGCTTCCTACTTCACGGTAAACTACAGAGAACCTATAAATGGTCCACAAACTACTATCTTTTAATATTTATGACTTAACTAATTTGAGTTCTTGAAATTAATATAATAGTGGTTAAGAATATGTACTTTATGAATATAACTTTAATGTGCCAACATCGGACAAAGATGCTACAAGAATTAAACTACAGACCAATACCTCTGATGAATACTGATGGAAAAATTCTCAACAAAACATCAGCAAACAAAATTAAACAGCACACAATAAAATGATTATACACCATAACAAAATGGGATTTATTCCTGGATTGCAAAGGTGGTTCAACCTATAAAAATCTGTCAATATAATATACCACATAGTCATCTCAATGGGTGAAGAAGAAGCATTTGACAAAATTCAACACCCTTTAATGAGAAAAAAATACTCAACAAAACTAGGACTAGAAGAAAAGTGCCTCATGCTCAATGGTGAAAGACTGAAAGCTTTACCTTGAGATCAGGAACAAGGTGAGGAAGCCCATTCTTGCCACTTCTAGTCAACATAGTGCTGAAATTCATACACAGAGCAATTAGGCAAGGGAGGGGAAAAAGTCATCCAAGTTGGAAATGAAAAAATAAAACTATCTCTGTTTACAGATGATGTGATTCTTAAATATAGAAATTCAAAAATTCCCCCACAAAAAACAAACAAACAAACAAAAAACTATTGGAACAATAAACAAATTCAGGAAAGTTGCAATATACAAAATCAACATGCCAAATCAGTCGCACTTTTACACACTAATAATTAACAAGCTGAAAATGAAATTAGCCTAGCTGGTGTGGTTCAGTGGTTGGGCATTGATCTATGAACAAGGAGGTCATGGTTCAATTCCCAGTCATGACATATGTCTGGTCGTGGGCTCTATCCCCAGTTTGGGACATGCAGGAGGCAGCTGATCAATGATTCTCTCTCATCATTGATGTTTCTATCTCTCTCTCCCTTTCCTCCCTCTCTGAAATCAATAAAAATAATTTTTTTGAGAGAGACAGAGAGCGAGAAAGATCTGTATTTAGTACCACTTTGGAAAATAAAATTGCATGGTGCTTTGTGAAAAAAAGACCTAGAGCTGGGAGAAATGAATTTTAAGTGAATACAAGGAAATCAAATATCAGAAGAGATAAAGAAATATGTAAAAGGAAGAAAAGGAATTCATATTCTAGTTAATATAGGATTTATTTGGTATGAATTACAGGAGTGTTTTCTAAGGGTTTTTCACAAATTGAGAGATGAGGAAGCTTAAAGTAGGTCTAGAGAAGTAAATGTAATCTAAATTATTTAAGTTAGCAAAATATGTTTTTTTTTAATAGGAAAATATAGAAACTAAGGTATAACATGCCTCTTTATCTATATATATAAAGAGCCAGGGGCCATCACAACCGAAATGACGACCGAATGAATGACCAAACAGGCTGAGTGAGGTGACCAAGCTGGCAGGGGGGTTTGTGAAGGACAACCAAATGACTGAGCAGCAGGCTGCATGGGGCAACCAGGCTGGCAGGGGCAGCAGTGAGGACTGACCAGACCAGCAGGAGGGGCAGTTGGGGGTGACCAGGCTGGCAGAGGGGGGCAGAGGAGTGACTAGGCCAGCAGAGGGGGGCAGTGAGGGGTGACCAGGCCAGCAGGGGGGCAGTTGAGAGTGACCAGGCCAGCAGAGGGGGACAGAAGGGTGACCAGGCCAGCAGTGGGGGGCAATGAGTGGTGACCAGGCTGGCAAGGGGCCAGTTGGGGGTGACCAGGTTGACAGGGAGGGGCAGTTGGGGGCGACCAGGCAGGCAGGCAGAAGCAGTTAAGGGTGATCAGGCTGACAGGGGGGCCAGTAGGATGATTAAGCAGGCAGGAAAGTGAGCAGTTAGGAGCCAGCGGTCCTGTATTGTGAGAGGGATGTCTGACTGCTGGTTTAACTGGCAGTCAGACATACCCTGAGGGGTCCCAGATTGGAGAGGGTGTAGACTGGGCTGAGGGGACCCCCACTCCTCCGTGCACGAATTTCATACACTGGGCCACTAGTAATTACATATATGGTTGAGACTATTCAAAAAACATCTACAAAGAACTCCATCCATGCCCCAAGTTGTATGAGGTATTTTGGATGACAAAGATGCATGTCTTTTTTTTGCCTTTTAAGAAGATAACAACATTCCTCAGAAGAGGATTTACATACATGGAAAACCTCGAGAGCAATTCACAAAAGTTGTTCACTAGGGCTTCATTGAAAGTAACCATGAACTAAAAAAATGTGGATGGCCAAACTGAGAGGAAGCTAAATTTAGGTGCCTTGATCAGAAATGCCAGGAATGTAATGTTATGGTTTTCATAAGACAAGAAAGAGTAAGAGGGAACTCTAGGAAGGGGACATGCTGTACAATTGTTTGGCAGATTATTTACATTTGTCAGAATCAAGGAAATGTTGGCAAAAAAAATTAAGAAATGATAAATTTGGGTTAATATCACAGAAAAAGCATAGAGTACGTCTCAAAAACAGAATGCCTAAGGATGGAGATGACTAAACTTTTTCATCTAAGAGATGCTGTCTAGAATTCTCAGTGACACATTGAAATACTTCCTTAATCCTCACCTGAGGACATGCCTAGAAAGGAAGAGAGAGAGAGAGAAAGAGAGAGAGAGAGAGAGAGAGAGAGAGAGAGAGAGAGAGAGAGAGAGAAACACTGATCATCAATCAGTTGCCTTTCATATGTGCTACAACCAGGGATCAAACCCACACCACAGGTAGTTTGTGCCCTGACAGGGAACTGAACTGGCAACTTAGGGAATCAAACTGGCACCCTTTCAGTGCAGAAGAAGACACACTGGACCAACAGACCCACTCCAGCTGGGCAATACATTGAAATTTTTTGGGGAAAAAAGATTGGTTGTAATGAGCACTTTCTTTTTAAACTTTGACCAACACCTCTCTCTCTCTCTCTCTCTCTCTCTCTCTCTCTCTCTCTCTCTCTCTCTCTCTCTCTCTTTCTCTCTTGCTCTTTCTCGTCTTTTGTCTGCCATTGGAGACAGTTAGATGGACTGTAATAAGAACTCAAGTTTCACTTTTAATAATCTTTGTTTGAGGTTTCAGTTGTTGTCCCTTCAGATTCTCACATGATTCGTCCAGGAGACCTCTGAGAGGTTGAGGTGTGTATCTCCTCTCTGAACTCTGAGCTGTTCATGAATGCTCCCCATTTTCAGCTAGAAAGTCTATCACAAGTCAAAGACACTCCAGAAAAAAAGTTTTGGATGCTGTAAACACTACCTCATAGGCACATCTGTAGAAATAAAGGTCAATTTCAGGAACATAAAAAAAGAAAGAAAATTTAATAAATTAACAAGTGAATAGTAGGAGAACAAGTAAAACTTTAGAAATATTTGACCAAAAATGTTAACTATTTATTAAGTATAGTAGAGGCCTGGTGCACAAAATTCATGTCCGATGAGGGGTGTCCCTAAGCCCAGCCTGCACCCTATCCAATTTGGGACCCCTAAGGGGATGTCCAACTTCCTTTTTAGGCCTGTGGGATAGGGCCTAAACAGGCAGTCAGACATCTCACAATCCGGGAGTGCTGACTGCTACCACTCGCCTGCCTGCCTGCCTGATTGCCCCTAACTGCTTCTGCCTGACAGCCTGATCACCCCCTAACCATTCCCTTGCTGGCCTGATTAATGCCTAACTGCTCACCTGCCAGTCTGGTTGCTCTCAACTGCCCTCTCCTGCCAGTCTGGTTGCCCACAACTGCCCTCTCCTGCCAGCTTGATCTTGCTCCCAACTTCCCTCCCCTGCTGGGATGGTCACATCTAACTGCCCTCCCCTGCTTGTCTGGTTGCCTCAACTGCCCTCCCCTTCTGCTCTGATCACCCACAACTGCGCTCCCCTGCCAGCCCATTCATCCTCAATTACCCTCCCCTCCTGGTCCAATTGCCCTCAACTGCCCTCTCCTGCCAACCTGATCTCACCCCTAATTGCCCTCCCCTGCCAGCCTGGTCACCTCCAACTTCCGTCCCCTGTTGTCCTGGTCACCCTTAACTGCCCTACCCTGCAGGTCTGGTAACCCCTCAACTGCCCTGCTCTGCTGGCCTGTTTTCCCCCAACTGCCCTCCCTGCCAGTCTATTCACCCCCAATTGCCCCTCCTCTGCTGGCCTGGTCATCTAACTGCCCTCCCTGTAGTTCTGGTCACCCCCAACTGTCCTCCCCTTCCACTCTGATCACTCACAACTGCCCTCCCCTGCTGGCCATCTTGTGACGGCCATCTTATGACAACATGAGGGAGACCATCTTGTGATGGCACGAGGGCATCATACGAGGGCACAAGGGCCACCTAGGCTTTAATTAGTATAGATGGGCCTAACACATTACATTGTTTTGATCACTGGCATAGCTGTCAAATTTACTCTGTCATTGAATGTTTCTGAAAGACATTCTCTCTAGTTCTCACTTCTGCTTTCACTCTCATTTTCTCTCCTTACCATAAGTAAAATAAGCTGGTTTTCTTAGGGCTTGTAATGCATCATGTTTGCATAAGTAGCCAACAGGAACTTTCTGATAAGACCTTTAGTCTTACAGCATAACAGTATTGTTATGCTGTAATTTGATTATAAAAACTGGAGCTATATACTAGTATATCTCTCTAGTTTTTTATATATGCATGCCCCTAACATTTCTAATCCTATATAATAAAAGGCTAATATACAAATTGACTGAATGGCAGAATGACCAGTTGCTATGATGCACACTGACCGCCAGGGGGCAGATGCTCAATGCAGGAACTGCCCCCAGCTCACAGGCCCCAATCAATCACCCTATGGGAAATGGGGAACCAGGGTTGGGTGGGTGGCTGCCAACATGGGTGATGTCAGGCCAAGGCCCCCGCCTTGGCAATTGTCCCACACACAGAGGGCAACTGGTGGCAGCAGGAGGAGCTGTCGAATGGGCAGGAATGGCCAACCTCTTAGTCCCTCCCCGAGCCAGAAGGCTCCAATTGCCCGATGATGAATGGGGAACCAGGGGTGGGTGGCAGTGAGGGAGCTGGCCCTGATCACAGACCAAGCCTAGGGACCATACTGGTACACAGTTTTACACGCCAGACCTCCAAAGGGTCTATTAGGCACAGATCAATGGTCCTATTTTCTCCAATTTTCTCTTGTTATTAGTAGGGGTGACATGTTAAAGTTGACCAGAGATAAACATTTCCAAAGTCAAACTTCTTCCAATGATTGAAATAAACTAAATTCTAAATTGAGGCTCCCTAATTATGTATTAGAAACACTCACTAAATAATAAAAGTATTTATTACAATATCTACTCTAATAAAAGAGTAATATCGAAATTAACCATTTCTCTGGGATGCCTAAGCCACGCTCACCAGCCAAGCCACACACACCAGCCAATCAGAGTGTTTGTATGCAAATTAACTCATCCAAGATGGAGGCCGGCAGCGCAACCACTGGGGTGGGTGCAGCCCAGGCAGTGGGGTGGGCGGGGCATGCTAGGCGGGTTGCGGGCCATGGGGTGGGTGGGGTGAGTGTGGCGGGCTTGTCTAGCCTGCAAACTGCCATCAGCCCCTCACCCAGGCTGGCCAGGCATCCCCTGAGGGGTCCCCAGACTGTGAGAGGGCACAGGCCAGGCTGAGGGACCCCCCTGCCCCAAGTGCACAATGTATTGTGCACTGGGTTCCTAGTTAAATAATAAAAGCCTGACTAGATTGAGGCAAATAATTTACATATAAGCAACCAACAAGCTGGGTGGGGCAAGTAGGCTGGCAGGAAGGTTAGTGAGGGATGACCAAACGACTGAACAAGCAGGCTGTGTGGGGCGACCAGGTTGGCAGGGGGGTTAGTGAGGGGCAACCAAATGTCTGAGAAACAGGCTGCGTGGAATGACCAGGCTGGCAGAGAGGCAGTTGGGGGCAACCAGGCTGGTTGGGGGGGCAGTAAGGGGTGACCACGCCAGCGGCGGGGGGGAGGCAGTTAAGGGAAATCAGGCAGGCAGGCAGGCAGGTAAGTTGTTAGGAGCCAGAGGTCCCCTATTATAAGGGAGCACCGGATTGGAGAGGGACGCCTCCCCCTCCTCATGCACAAATTTAGTGCACCAGGTCTCTACTATGTAAATAATCTCCATAGTATTTATGGGATTAGGAAAGATTGCCAATATATTCATTCATTTATATATGCATTTCCCTAACATTTTTGGAGTTCCACAGTTTATCCAGACACCTTGCAAGGTATCAGCTGAAAAATACTGCCCTCATGGGGTTTATATTCTGGTGAAAAGAGACCCATGATTTTTAAAAGTGTAAAAAAGCTCATCTAGTAGTTATGTGGATTATAAAGGCTTTAGACAAAAATAAAAGAAAGGGAATACACATGAGATGGTTATTATTTTAGAGAGGGTGCCATGGGAGGCTTTCCTTAGGGGACAACATATAAACAAAGAGTTGAAAGAGGTGAATTCATGTTTATAATCCACACTCAAATAATAAATTGTTACTGTTTCACTGAGTCAGCAAAACCCATATTTATTTAATTCCAGAATAATTATTTCACAAAATTTATTGGAGTATTAGATGTGTATTAGAAGCCTGCGGTCTCACTATGGGATTATAATAAAGAGCAACTTATCTAATATTTTTTGTCCTTCAGTTTACTCATATGTAAAATGGGGATAAAAATAGTATCTACTTCACTGAATTATATTCTAAATATTTTATATGTAATTGTGTTGTTAGAACAGTGTCTTGTATGTAATAAGGGTTATATAACCATTAACTCTTTTATTATTATTGCTTTTGTTTTTCTATAAAGAAAAGAATAAAATGTGACAGGCTAAAACATCTCAGTATACACTTTATGTTGAAAGCATGGTTATTATTAAACTTTTTGGATATATAAATGAGGAGTAGTTAACTTTTACAAATGTTTGACCATTTTTCTTTATATATAATGTGATGTCTGACTTTGGGTTTGAGAAATGAAGAAAGTAAATGTAATAAAAATTTTGAGGAGTCGGATGAAGTCTTAAACATCAGTGGTACACTATGAACCAGGTATTGCTTGGGGCAAAGATCTTATCGTTTATTCCTTATTTAATCATCTTGGGCTAGCTCAATTTTTTTTTAACATGGCATAAACTTAGTAATCATAGGACATCATAGAACAATATTAAATTCTGTAAATGACATATGAATTTTAGGAAGAAAAGAAACATTGAACTAGTACACACTGACATACAGGGAATAAATTGAAGAAAACCAGATTCAGTATTCTAGTTACCTAGTGTGTTTACAAAAGTGGAATGTGATGAAAATTCTACCGTTGCTCTCAATACTCTGTGAAAATCCAAATGAGATATTTTTAACAGAATTATTGCCTTGTCTGATGGGCTTCATGTCCAAAAGAATAAGATCCTAAAGTTAAAAGGGTACTACTGCAGTTACTGAATGATGAATCTACATCTATAACGAAAATTACCTTCAGCATTACTGTTTTCTCCTAGTTGTCAAAGCCACAGCCAAGTGTTAATCTCTACCCCTTCCCCTCTCTCTTTCATACTTTTTAAGACTCAGTAAAGTTGAGGTGTCCCAAAACAGAATAATTTGATGTTTACCTTCAACTATTTGAGGAAGAGAAATAGTTGTTCTCTAAACAAATAAACAAACAAAAAAGTTGGAGTGTATTTTAAACAACCAGAGCCAAGGAGGAATAATGTATGTTTTTTCTTCTTTTCAATGTTCTTTCTGTTACACTCCAAGTCCATTTGTACCAACAGTAGCAACTTTCTTTTCCCCCCATATAATCAAACATTTATCTTTACAGGGTTATTAATCACACTTTGCACTTAGATGGCCTGAGTTTGAAAAGGAATTGCTAAGAATTCTATAAACAGTCATTAATCCAGAGAGAGAGAGAGAGAGAGAGAGAGAGAGAGAGAGAGAGAGAGAGAGACAGAGAGAGAGAGAGAGAGAGAAAGGGAGGGTAAAGGTTCAGAATTTTATGCACTTTATATTAATTTTATTCAAAATACTGAGTTTATAGAGTTTTCATGGGGCTCACCCTTTTTCATAGAACCTCTGCTCCTTAATATTATTCTAAATGTGCAAACTAGTATGGGTTTAAATAGTGAAGTTGTGAAACAATCTGGCCATTTTGCCTAATGCTGACCATCCTTTAGTCTTTCACTTTCTTTCACTTGTTTTCTTGGAGGTAATTTTCCCATGAAGTTTCTCTGACACTAGAGTAGGTCCTCCTGTAGGTGGCCTACTGAGTTGTGTACATTAGCACCTACACATATGATGTCATTCATGTAAATCTATTTTTCCAATTTGAGACTGTAAAATCTTACAACATAATTTGTTTTACTCATCCTTTCTTTCTCAACCTCTAGCATGATGTGCATAGTAAACAACATGTATTTGTTATTGAATAAATGAATGCAATGTGACTGTGATGTTTTGAGTACAATACAGCATCTATTATGAACTAATTGTGTGACTGTAGGCAAATTTAGTGAACTTCCTAGTACTCACTATGCTTCTTTGCCAAAAATAATAGTGCTAACATTTTGAGAGCAATTGTTATGTACTGTGTTGATATAAGCAATGTAATGGATCATTAAGTCCTATAAAAATCCTGTAACATATATTCTCTTATTATCTGTAATGAATAGGTGAAGAAACTAATGCCCAGAGGGATTAAATAACTGATCTATTAGTAAAGTGAGTAAGTGACAGAATGGGGAATTTGAATCCCGGCATCCAGGTTCTTAATCATTGTAGTATATATCTCCCTTAAGTGAGTTTTCAGTTTCATTTCAAAATTAATATTGAATAATAGTTTAAAAAATGTTTAAAGACTTTCCATTGATGGGTCAACCTTTTCTTTTACAACTATTAGCTCTTAAGTTAGCAGATATTTAGCATTCTTATTTATAAAAGAGTCATAATAATACTGGCCTTTTCTGTTTATCTAATAAGTAAATAAAGTAGTATCTATATGTACTATCATTTAATAAATGTGATGATTTTAGTGTAGGAATAATAAAAATAATAGGTATTCTCATGTGATTTGATTTAAATTAAATAATAAATAGTGCCAAAATATGTTTTCTGGAATAGCTTGGGAGGATAAAGGATACTCATTTTTAAGCAAAATTATTCAAAGTGAAGTTCTATACAGCGATTACATCTTAAATTTATGGAATATAATGAACAACATAAACTGACAAACAAAAACAGATCCAGAGACAGAAAAGCATCTATCAGATTGTTGAACCTCGGAGGGAAGGTAGGGGAGGGTGAGGGTAAGGGGGAGAGATCAACCAAAGGATTTATATGCATGCATATAAGCATAACCAATGCACACAGACAACACGGGGGGTGAGGGCACGAGTTGGGAGGGGTGGGGGGCAATGGAGCAATGAGGACACATGTAATACTTTAATCAATAAAGAAAAGAAAAACCCACAAGAAAAAATTAAGTATACAAGGTGATGGATATTAACTAAATTTATTGTGGCGATTAAACTGATACAATGTTATATCTCAGTAAAACTGGACAAAACAAGGTCTACAGTGGCTGAGTTATTTGGAATATTATAAATTTTTCAATGGCTTTGGAGTCACACCTCATCCCAAATCAATAGCAAAGTCTGGTTTAAAAATATAAACACTACTAACAGCAATAATAAAAAAATAAATTTTTATTTTATTAGGCAGGTAACAACACCCCTAGCTTAGAGAGGAGACAACAGAGGCCCATGTGTCCATGGTCAAACTGTTAGTAAGAGGCAGAGCCAGGACTTGAAGATAGATCAATCTGACGCAAAGGTCCTGTGCCCTTGCTAAATCACTTGCTATTTGAAAGGCATAGTTTTAGATAATGTATACATTTTTCTCTCAGGCTCACATAGCTTGACCTAGCTTCTGTTCATGGTACTCAACTCCAAGGAAGCTCATTAATTCACTCAGCTCGTTATTTATGACATGCGCGGTAGAGAGGGATATGCCTGTGGATATCACCATCTCTAGACTTAATGCTGAGCACATCGAGGGAAATCCCGTTGTCACCCTTGCTTTATGGGAACAGAGATTTACTACTAACATTTTAATTTCATGGCATTACAATTTACTCAATTTTTTCAAAATTAGCAGGCCCGGAATAAACTTGGTTTTCATAGGAATCGCAGACTAAACGGGCCACAATGCAGAATCTTCTTGGAGAGAGAAGAAAAACCTCATTACACGGGCATTCAGCCAGTCCTGAGGAATCCACGGTGCATTTTCAGAATCTTTGCAATATTAAGCTCAGGTCATAAGTAAAAGAAAATAGGAAATAAGGACCGGAGGCTGGGAAGCCTGGAGTCAGTTCAGACTGTCTGAATCACTTATGCTGTGGTGGTGATTTGAGCTGACAAAATGTTATTGGAGAGATCACTCTCCTCAGCACTGTTTGCTTTGGGAAGTCAGGCAGAGATTTATTATGGCTGAAAGCATTCACAGCTGTCGGATGTAAGTGCTGGGTTAAGCGAGTTGAAAATATCAGCTGAAATTAATAGCATGAGTGTGATTTTGAATATTTGCAACAGTTGTGATGGGGTGGGGGGAGAGGGAGCCAGAGACCACAGTTTTATTCTATACCTGCAATTACATTTGGTTGTAAAAAGAAAGTCGTGATATAGCATGCAAGGAATAGGGCAATCCAGTATCTACTGAAAATAACCCAGAGAGCTGAAATGCTGGTAGGTGGGCTGACGACATGGGATGGCATTTTGATGTGTGTCAAGATGTTAGATTCAATATCTAGAACAAAGTAAGAAAGGAAACACTGGAAGTGATGTCTTCCTAAAGCATGTTCATCTTGAAGAGTAACATTAATCACTATAATTCTAGTGTCTAAAGATATCAGGAAAAAAATATTTGTAAGATGAAGATCGAGAGATTGCACAGATAGGTATGTTAAACTATCGGTCGTTATTTTCATAGTTATATCTTCAGATATGAATTGATATAATTATATTTATCCAGGTATGTATCTTGGGAAATGTAAACTCAATCAAACACTAAGAATTCCGGTTTTTATTTAATTTCTAGGTCCATGGACACAGTGGGAGAACTGCACACATCTTAAAGAGTTCAACAGACTTTTGTGATGCAGAACTATTCACACTTAGTGTTTATTGTGAAACTCTAAGTATGGGAATATATTGTGCATTGGTTTCTGAACTTGCTTAGCAAGGAATCCCATTCTTGGGAAGAATCTCATAGGTTACTTTCCTCTGAACACACAATAGCACAGAAAATATACCCAGCACTATTCAAAATCCCTCATGTATATTTCCATTCATTATTTCCAACATCTGAACAGTTCACTTCTGTTGATTCCTGAATTACAAAGAAGGAAAGAGAGGTTTGGGGTTTTGAGTTTGAGTGGCTTGTCAAAAATTACACAGCTACTAACTCGTGGAGACAGGCATCAGCATGAACTGGTATCATGCTATACCACCACATTCATTTTTATAATTTGTAACTGAAACAAGTCTTTTCCCAAAATTGGGCACCTAAGGAACCAAGAAACCATTAAAGCAGACATTCTGCATAAATATTTATTTAATATTTGGTACAAGTAGGGGCTTAGAAACATAACTATTTCTAGCAAAGCAAACTATGCAATTTAATATTGATTTCCTAATCAAATTATCACTGCAATGCTAACAGCCATGTAACAGAGAAAATTTCCTGTCAACAAAGCTTTATGCTTAAGCTCCACATCAACACTTTTAAGGAAAACATAGTCATTAAAGCTGATAGACTACATGCTTTGAGGAATCTCTCCACACTTTATGTATCAGAAGATGACACTATTTTTTGTATGTATCCATGACTCATGGATACTGGCCAGGCTTCAAAGACAGTCATACTTGGAACACTTCGAAAAACATAACTAAATACTGGTTGCATTATACAAGTTTAGTTTTTTAAAAAAATATTAAGAACAAAGTTGAATTGATATCTAAAGTGCTAACTGAAATGCTGAGTGGAAAAAGTTTTCAGTTCTGATGGAACTTGATGCTTCTCTATTAAGATACTAGAAAGATATTCTTGTCTTTAACTGAACTCAAAATCCCCTGCATCTCCTTCAAAATATTTATCTAGCTATATTTCATCTTCATTTTATAGACATAAAGTTGACACTTAAATGTTAATCATCCAATTAATATTCCCTTATCCATGAAATAGGAAAGCTGATTCCATATAATATTTGAGAAATAAACTCTAGGTCTGCGTGGAATTTCAAATGTATATTTATCAACATATAAAATTAAAAAAAAAAAAGATCATTCCAATTGACTTTGTCTTGTGTTTGTTGTTTAAATGAGATAAACTATGAAAAGCACTTCTTGAAGGGCTGGGCACACAGGTGAGGGCTCATTCAAAATTTACCAATGCTGTTTTTTGGGTTTTGTTTTATAACGGCAGACAAATTTCTTAAATTGATTTCAGAGAGGAAGGGAGAAGGAGGGAGCGATATAAAACATAAATGATGAGAAAGAATCATTGATTGACTGCCTCCTGCACAGCCCCCATTGGGGATGGGTCCTACAACCCAGGTATGTGGTCAGTACTTAACCACTGAGCCACACTGCTGGGGTTTTAGAAACCATTTAACTGACTAGAGGCCCAGTGCATGAAATTCGTGCATGGGGGCAGGAGGTCCCTCAGCCCAGCCTGCATGCTCTCCAGTCTGGGACCGCTTGGGGGATGTCCAACTGCCGGTTTAAGCCTGATCCCAGGGCCTAAACCGGCAGTCGGACATCCCCCTCAGAATCCTGAACCGCTGGCTCCTAATCGTTCACCTGCCTGCCTGCATGGTTGCCCCTAACTGTCCCCCCTGCTGGCCTGATCTCCCCTCACTGCCTCTGCGTGCCAGCCTGATCACCTCTAACTGTCCCCCACCAGCCTGGTTGCCCCCAACTGCTCCCCCTGCCAACCTGGTTGCCCCTCACAGCATCCTCCGCCAGCCTGGTCACCCCACACTACCTGCTATTCAGTCATTTGGCCATCCTTCACTAATGCCCCTGCTGGCCTGGTCACCCCACACAGCCTGCTGTTCAGTTGTTTGGTTATCTCTCACTAACCCCCCTGCTGGCCTGGTCATAGGCAGCTATCTTGTGAGGGCACTCAGGTTAATTTGCATATCACCTCTTTATTATATAGGATATTATTCCTATATAATAATTCCATATCACCTCTTTATTATATAGGATATTTGGTGCCTGGAATAATGGTACCAAAGTCTCATGCTGTGGAACTTGGCAAAATTTTCTCACTGGCTTTCATAATTCTCAAAAAAGGACTCATGTATCTCCTAGTATAGATAGACAACTTTGAATATTAGGTATTTATAGAAACATTATGAGCATAAAGTAAACATTCTAACCAGATTTCCTATTTTAATCTATTCAATGGAACACACAAAAGAGCTAAAGGCATTTTGGCCATAGGAAAGTACTACAATATTCAATGAGGAAAAAATAAAATTTTACCAAAATTTTGATTTTTAAAATTTCTTTATTGTTTAAATTATTATATGTCTCCTTTTTCATCCACTGAACTTTCCCCAGTCACCCCCAATCCCCAGCACATGCCCTCACCCCCCTACTGTCTGTGTCCATTGGTTATGCACATATGCATGCATACATGTCCTATAGTTGATCTCTACTCCAGTTTAAATTTTATCAATATCAAGTACATGGACTTCCACAAAACAAAAACAAAAAACTTGAAAGTCTGTTTTTCGGTTGGTCTATTGATTTGAACTATTTGAAGTTGATTTTTCAAATGATAAATTTTCATTTCCATTTTAAATGATTCTTACCATATCTTTAAGAAAATGAATAAGGTAAGGGTATATGCAAATTGAACCTAAAAATAGAAAACAATTTTCTTTACTCATCCTGCAGACAAAATAAGTTGCAAAACATGAATAATTTAAACATGAGAACGGAGGGTAATTGATAGTGGTAAATATGAAGTTTCACACAGTTTAGTGATTTATGGCCACTGGGAATGCCTTCTATTTTAGAATGGATAGCTCCTGGAGTTTTGATTTGTAGTTTCCTGGTGGTTACAAATGTTGAGCATCGTTCTATGTACCTGGTGACCATCTCTATGTCTTATGGAAAAAAAATTGTGTATTCAGATTCAAACCCATTTTTTAATGAGAGAGAGAGAGAAAAAGAGAGAGAGAGAGAGAGAGAGAGAGAGAGAGAGAGAGAGAGAGGTTTGCTACAGAGTTGATGAGTTGCTTATATATTTTGGATATTAATTTCATATCAGTTAAATGAAGTGCAAACATTTTCTCTCATTCATTAGACTGACTTTTCACTTTTGTGGATGATTTTCTTTGCTGCATATAAGCTCTTTAGTCTGAGTATCACTTGTAGATTTTTACTTTTGTTGCCTTTGTTTTTGGTGTCAAATACAAAAAGTCATCATCACAAAGAAGCTTACTAATTAGAATTTCATCTAGAAATGTTATGGTTTCAGATATTACATTCAAGTCTTGAATCCATTTTGAGTTAGTTCTGGTGTATGGTGTATAGAGTGATTGAATTTCATTCTTTTGCATTTTGCTGCTCAATTTTCCCAAAACAATTTGTTGAAGAGACTGCCCCTTCCCCAGTGTATATTCTTCCTCTCTTTGTTGTAAATTAATTGACCATATAGATCTGGGTTTATATCTTGGCTTTCCAGTGTGTTCCAGTGAGCTATTTTTCTGATTTTATGGCAATATCACACTGTTTTGATCACTACAGCTTTGTAATAGAATTTGAAATCTGTAGGCCTCTAGGTGTGCCAAAGCTGAAGCTTGCTTCAAGCTGAAGCTCAGAGACAAGCAAATAGGCCTCTTATACAAAAGACTGAGGGTGTGTCTGTCTGTGAAGTACCCTAGAGATGGTAGCCTGCCAAGAACTATTTCTCTGATAGTTATAGTCCTGTGTGATCCAGGAAAATGTCCATGGCCATCCGAACCAGGAGATTAAAGGGTGTCTGCACCAGGCCTGTGTAAAAGCTCCTTTCAGGCAGATACTTGCATTCTAGGGATTGGCAGAGGAAGCATCACACCAGTGTGAGTTCAGCGCTCTCTCACCAGCATAGAGCCCTCGCTCTGTGCCTGCACCTGCACCTGCACTTGTGTTCTGGGGTATCTGGGAAGGAATCAGTCCTCAGATGTTTCCCATCAGCAGCATGCCAGCAGATCAGATGCTAATAGATCTCTTTCCCAGAAAGAATGAGCTCCTGAATCTGTTGCCTCTGGCCATGCTCTTATAGGGTGATCATTGAAGAACTCTTTCTTCAGTGGTTATCCTGCTGTGGGACCCGCAACAAAAAGCCCCGCTGACCAGCATAACCAGGCCATGGAGGTGTGTCCTGGCACCTGCAAAAATGAGGGCATCAGACGAATGTCAAAACTGCTGTTGGAAGATGCTGGCGCAATGGAGCATGGCAGAGGGAGAGAACAGAGATAACATCAGCCACGAAAGACCAAAGAGGAAAAAAGAAAGAAGAGAGAAAAAAGATGGATCCCCTAGAGGGAGCATAGTGGGAAAGAGTGAGAGCAGAGCAGAAAGATGGTGCAGCCAGTCTCGACCCCTGACACAATCCAGCAGGCACCAGATGTGTGTCAATCAGATGTCTCCTCAGGCCAATCTCTGCGGACCAGCATCCTCCACACAAAGTCCTGGTGCCCCTCCACCAGCTAATCCACACAGGATCCTGCTGGTGAGTCCTTGCACACACAGGTGCTTTGGTGGCTCCAGCCTGTGGGTTTGCTGTTGGTTTTTTTTTTTAATAAATCTTTATTGTTCAGATTATTACAGATGTTCCTTTTTTTTTTTAACCCTCATAGCTCCCCTCCACCTGGTTCCCCTCCCCCACCCCATGCTCTTACCCCCACCTCTGTATTCATCCATAGATGTAAGATTTTTGTCCAGTCTCTTCCCATACCCCTCACACCCCATTAACCCTGAGGATTGTCAGTCCATTCCCTTTCTATGCCCTTACTTCTATTCTATTCACCAGTTTATTCTGTTCATCAGATATTTCTATTGACTTAATTGTGCACCTGTCTGCCTGCAGCCTAACCTAACAGACTGTAGCTGGGACAGAGAACTCCAAAAGTTCCAAACCCCAAACAATGAAGAGAAAGGCCTGGAGGTCATTTCCTCCCAGTGATACCAACAGCAATCAAGACTTAACTATAACATGACTGTGTACCCAACCCTCAAAGGTGTACACCAAGAGTGTCCACCCCAGGTGATTGGGGAAGCTGAATCACTGGGCCCTATAGGACACCTAGCACAGAAAGCTACTCTATCAATGCAGGGAAGCATCGAAAATATGGAGACAAAGAAACAGATCACAAATGACAGAAATGGAGGAAAGCAAACAACTGGATATAGAGTTCAAAACCACAGTTATAAGGTTTTTTAAGAATTTTCTAGAAACCACTGATAAACTTAGGGAGACCCTCAATAAATCTAGTGAGACCCTCGAGGATATGAAAAAGGACCAGCTAGAAATTAAGCATACACTGACTGAAATAAAGAATATTATACAGGGATCCAACAGCAGACGAGAGGATGCAGGAATCAAGTCAAAGATATGAAATACAAAGATGCTGTTAGTTTTCAAAGCCAGATATTTTGAGTGTTTGTCCCTCAGGTGCAGGGCCTAAGAGTTGGGACTACCCAAAGTGGGGTTCAATGCTTCACTCCACAAGGAGCAGCTGGGGGTTTGAGTTCCCTCCAGACTGGGGACTGCTCCAGGTTGGGGGTCGGTGTTAACGTTGTGTACCTGCCTCTCCTCTCCTACCTGTTTCCATGTGGGCCATCTCTCTTCACTTGATTCCAAGGAGTCTAAGTGTCACCAACAGATCTATCTATCTATCATCTATCTATCATCTATCTATCTATCTATCTATCTATCTATCTATCTATCTATCTATCTATCATCTATCTAATCTATCATCTATCAGAATAAGTGGTTTTATGTGTATCTGTAGATTTGGTGTGTATGGATTTGGTGTGAGGAGGTGACTTCAGGATTTTCTTATGTGGCCATTTATAACCAGGATCCCTATGACCTTTAATTTCTGTATAGTGTTTCTAGGTTTTTGACTTTGGCTATTTTGGTCATGAAGATTGTGTGTGTGTGTGTGTGTGTGTGTGTACATATTGTCTAGCTTTTCTCCTGTGTATTCTAAGTAATGAAATAAACTTAGGAAGATATACTCTATTTTGAGATTCCATCATATTTTCTTCTAGTTCTTTTATGATTTTGTTCATTTACATTATATTTTCGTTTTCAACTCAAACCTCAATAATTTGTTCACGTTTCCTTTCAGCTATATCCACTATTAAGGGTAACATTATCTTGACTTCTAGTAGCATAGGTTAGTTTTGTCTGTTATTTTGGGACTATACGTAAATTATATAATCACTGTGCTTTCTTTTGGTGACTTATTTTGATAAACTTTGTGTTTAGGATGTTTATTTCATTGTTGTATATTCTCCTTCTGAATATTAGTCTGTTGTGTAAATATACCAGGATTTATCAAGTCCTATTGAAGAGCAGTTGGGTAGCATATATTTTGTAGACATTAGTAACATTACTGCTAGAAGCATGCTAGTGTGTCTGTCTTATGTCACATCTATGTTTGGGTATGTGTATATTTTTAGGTGTAACCTAAGAATGTGATTGCTGAATATGGACATGAATATACTCTATTTTAGTGGGCACTGAATAGAGTTTTTCAGCACTGGTTAAGTTTTTCCAGTTCATTAATATGCTCTAAAATACTTAGCATTTTAAACCTTTTTTAAATTTTAGCCACTCTGGTGAATATTGTTATATTCTATTGTTTTTCATTTACATTTCTCTGATTGTTAATCAAGTTGAACAACTTTCTCTTGTTTATTTTCCATTTGCATATGTCTTTTCAATTGCTTTTTCAAGTCTTTTGCCCAGTGTACTACCGAATTTTCTGTTTTCCATAGTGATTTGTAGGAGTGCTTTATATATTGTAGATGAGCCTTTTGTTGATTGTATATATACATTATAAATGTCTTTTCACACTTTGGGTTTGCCTTTTGGTTATTTTCATTATGTTTTAATAAATAATTTTTTAAATTTTGAAATTATCAAAATATCATTTTTCTTTGTTAGTATTTTTTTCTCTTTTAAGAGATATTTTCCTAAAACAAGATCACCAAGATATCATTTGGCACTTTATTAAAGCATCACGTTTTTGACACTTAAATCTGCAATGCATTGATTTTTATTTATAGGGTGAGATAAGAATTAATTGGGTTTTGTGTATATAGATGAGGTAACAATGTGAGGTAAGATTCATTTTTGTGTCTATGGTTACCCAGTGTGATGGTAGAATTCTGAGATGTCCTCTGAGCTCCTACTTCTGGTATTTAGTATAATCTCCTCCCCTAGAGTGTATGAAGAATTATAAGTATGATGGATTTTACTCTTGGATAAGTTAGGTTATAGAACAAATGCAATTTTTCAGATGTCATTAAGGCCTCAATTCAGTTGACTTTGATTTAATTAAGAGGGAGATTAACTGAAGAGAATCTAATCTAATAAAAGAGTAATATGCAAATTAACCATCACTCTGAGATACCTAAGCCATGCCCACCAGCCAAGCCATGGCCACCAGCCAATCAGAGCAGCTGTATCCAAATTAACCCAGCCAAGATGGCAGCCAGCAGCCATGGAGCTAGAGCAAACAGGAGGCATCCATTGCACCAGTGATGGAGCTGAAACTGCCTGCCTAGGCCGGCCGGGCCTCTGCTCAAGGCAACAATGTTTCAATTATAGAAGCCATGGAGCTGAAGCAAACAGAAGGCTTCGTTACCTGACTAGGCCTCTGCTCAAGCCAACAAAGTTTCAGTTATAGAAGATAAATAAACCCCAGAAACCTGATTCCAGCCAGCCTCGTTGGGACGTTGGGTCAATGGGACCTGTGGGCAGCCTGAAAATGGCCCTCAGCCCCTCACCCAGGCTGGCCAGGCACACCAGCAGGTGGACATCCCCTGAGGGGTCCCAGACTGTGAGATGGCACAGGCTGGGCTGAAGGACCCCCCCCCCCCCCGAGTGCATAAACTTTTGTGCACCAGGCCCCTAGTATGATATAATCAGATTAGCCCTTCAGAAGTACTTGTTTGTTTGTTTGTTTGTTTGTTTTTTAAGGGAGAGATTCAGAGCATAATAGAAAATTTCCTGTTGGCTTTGAAAAAGTAAACTACCATTTTGGAGAGGGGCCCATATGTGAGGGAATAGCAGGTGGTCTCTATCAGCTGAGTGTCTAACAACTACAATAAATGAATTCTAACAGCCAGGTGTTAGAATAGGACTCAGAGCCTCTAGCCCTGACCTGTACTTCCGATGCAGCCTGTAAAGCCCTGAGCAGAGGGCCAATTCACCAGTATCTATACCCACAGAGGTGGAAAGTAATACATTTGAATTATTTTAAGCCACTAAATGTGCGATAATTTCTTGTGGCACCATATAAACCTAACACACTAGTTGATACATAACTACTTATTGAAAAATGCACCATTTTCTCAACTGCACTATAGTGCCACCTTAATCACACATGTCTGTTTCAGGATTCACCTTTGAGTGCCATGGACTAATGAGTGAAACTTGTGCTGATACCACATTATCCTGTGTAATAAAAGCCTAATATGCTAAGTGTCTGGTCAACCAGCTGGCCATTCAACCAATCAAAGCATAATAGGCTAATGATATACTAAGGCTGCTCAACTACTTACTATGACATGCACTGACCACCAGGGGGCAGACGCTCTGGCCCGTAGGTTAGCTTGCTGGTGGAGTCTGGGCAATCAGAACTGAGCGAGATGGGCCAGACACACCCTAGAGCTCTCCCATAGTTCCCTCCCGAGCTGGCCCACCCCTCGTGTCCCTGCCTGGCCCTGAACATGCCCTGGTGGGGTCCCTCGGCCTCACCTGCCCCTTTTCACAATCAGGGACCCCTGGGGGATGTCAGAGAGCTGGTTTCAGCCCATCCTGCAGGCCAGGCCAAGGAACCCCACTGGTGCACGACTCATGTACCGGGCATCTATTTTTTTTTAGAATAAGTCTTGATATCTGGTAGTGTTAAGTCTTTTACTTTTTGTTTTTTCTTTCTATACTGCTTTAAAATTTCCTTGGCAGCCCTTGGTCCTTTGCATTTCTCTATATATTCTACAAGATGGCTGAAATTTTTTTGAAAAACAAATGCTGGAATTTTGATTAAGACTGCATTGAATCTGCATAAATACCAGTTATTTTATCCACAATTTTATATTTTCTGTACTTATATAAATTTATTTTACACTATGAGCAAGAATGCAATGAATATATGTGCATTTCTTCCATTTTCCTCTCTTAGTTTCCCTACTTAATGTTAGGATATAAAAATATCTTCTTATTCTTCACCTATATGCTCATATTTAGTTATATTTTCTAATTTATCACTTTTAATTGATGCCATGTTTCTCCTTACTGTAAAATATAATGAAATCAGTATGTTTATACAATCTTCTAATTTCCTTCAAACTTTGTGTTATTTCTACATTATTTAGGCTTATTACACAAATATTCTGTTATTTATCCATAAATACTTGTTTTAGTTTGCCCTACAGTGAAATAAATTACACCTTTTTTTGCCATTTCTTAGACAGGAGTTTTTCCAGTCATTTTTTTTTTCAGTTGAATTTTATCCTCTAGTAATTTTTTAAGAAAGGAGTTATGAGTCATGGAAGCTCAATTTTTTTTTTTACTTTATTGTATTTTAATATGAGTTACAGTTTGACTGTTTATATAATTCTTGGTCCAGATTTTTCTTTGCTTATTTACTTTGTATTGGAACTCCTCTGTATCCTAGGATTATTTTTTCTTCTAGAGAAATTTGAGATCTGACCAATTTTCACTTCTTTTGGTCATCACTCTTTTTTTTTTTTTTTTTTTTTTTTTTCTTT
>PVJC01011232.1:0-41949 GCA_004026665.1 Murina feae
CCCCAGGCACACCGTGGAGGCTTGGAGCAGGCACCCCCTCTATGTTGATCTCTCAGACTCTTGCCCTCCCCTGCATGTTGTTCTCTTTTTTGAGCATGGCCAAGGCTGGGTGCGGCCTGCCTCCCAAGCTTGCCTACTGCCCATCTTCCTCCAGCCACCAGAAAGCAGGGAAAACCCCGCCTTGTGGTCAGGCCAGCCTTTTCCTGCTCCCTGATCTCCGTAAGGGACCTGGGAAGCCGCCAAGCAGGCCGCCAACTCTTTCCCACTCACCTGTCTCCTGCTGCCTTCCTTTCCCCCTTCCTGGTGCCGCCAAGGGGTCTGGGGAGCTGCCAAGCAGGACCCCGGCCCCTGCAGCCTTGCTTTCCCGCTCCCCAGTGCCCCTCAAAGGGCCTGGGCAGCCACCAAGCAGGCCGAGACCCCACCCTGCCACCTCTTACCCGCTTCCCGGTGCCCTCCAACCCTGCTGCCTCTTTCCCATTCATGGGTCCTGGGTCCTGCGCTGTCCCGCCCTACAGCTTCTCTGTGCACTCGGGAGGTCCCTCAGCCCAGCCTGTGCCCTCTCACAGTCTGGGAGCCCTCGAGGGATGTCCACCTGCTGGCGTGCCTGACCAGCCTGGGTGAGAGGCTTTAAGGCTGCCCACAGCTCCCATTGACCCAACGTCCCAGCAAGGCTGGCTGGATGCAGGTTTCTGTGATTTATCTCCTATAATTGATGCTGTTCCTTGAAGGCCTGGGGTTATCTTCTATAATTGATACACTGTTCCTTCAAGGCGCCCTTCTAACTGAAGCCTCCTCTGCTTCACCTCGCAGCGTCTATAATGAAACAATTGTTACTTTTACTGGTTAGGCCCGAGCTGCTCTTTCCTTCAGCTCCAGAGGATTCTATGATTGTTACATTGTTTCAAAGCTGTGTTTTGTTTCAAAGCTGTGTTTTGCTAGAGGCAGTTTAATCGGAGCTGAGCTGAGGGGCGAAGCTTCACTTTCGCTCCTGCCGCAATGGAAGGGGCTGTTTACTCAAGTCCGTGAGTGGCAGCCACCATGTTGGCTGGGCTAATTTGCATACAGCCGCTCTGATTGGCTGGTGAGCGTGGCTTACCCTGTCTCGGAGAAACAGTTAATTTTAATATTTCGCTTTTATAGAGTAGATTACTGAATTATTGTGAGACAAAGATAGAAGCAGTCATTGGGAACTGACAGTAGAGAAAATAACATATGTTCTGTGCCCTTCAAATAACTTGATCACTTTGAGCAGGAAGTAATGTAGTAATTAATTTTACATGGTCATATTTAATGTGCATAATCAGAAGTGAGAAAAGAATCAGCATTATATCAAGAATGGAAACAATTATTTAAAGGTGACTATAGCTAGGCATGTAGGTAATGTGCAAAACATCATTAGGACTTGGAAACCAGTGAAAGTATGTGGTTTTGACACATGAAAATTTCTCAAGGGGTTTACTAGTGAACATATTTTATTAAGAAATATATGGATTGAAAAAGAAGAAACAACTTCACAAAAAACAAAAAAAAACCCATTCTAACTAATAAAAGCGTAATATTAAAATTAACTGTTTCTTCGGGATGGGCTAAGCCATGCCCACCAGCCAATCAGAGTGACTGTATGTAAATTAGCTTAGCCAAGATGGCGGAGGCCGCAGCCCTGTGTGCGGCTTCTCCTGGGCTGCGGCCTCCACCATCTTGGGAGTCTCCCTTCGGAAAGGCATTCGGCGCCTTGAGCAGACCCATGCCTTCCCAGGTGGCCCAGAAGGTTGACCCCCGAGACTCCCTCCTGGGCCTGGGAGGCCATGGGGTGGCTGCCTGCCACCCAATCGCCTCCCGGGCGGAAGCCTCGGGGGGGGGGCGTGACAAGCCAGCTGGACCCCCAGCCTCCCTCCTGGGCCTGGGAGGCCATGGGGTAGCCGCCTGCCACCCAATTGCTTCCCGGGTGGAAGCCTGGGTTGGGGGCGTGACCAGCCGGCCAGACCCCCAGCCTCCCTCCTGGGCCTGGGAGGCCATGGGGTGGACACCTGCCACCCCATCGCTTCCCAGGCAGATGGCCCGGAGGGTCAGTGGGAGCTGTGGCCAGCCTGAAAATTGCCTTCAGCCCAGTCTTGCCACACCGCCTGGGGTGAGGGTTCCCACTGGGGAGCTTGGCCAGCCTGCAAACAGACATTGGCCCCTCACCCAGGCTAGCCAGGCACACCAGCAGGTGGACATCCCCAGAGGGGTCCCAGACTGCAAGAGGGCACAGGCTGGACTGAGGGACCCTCCCCTCTCCAGTGCACAAATTTTTGTGCACCAGGCCCCTAGTGAGATAATAAGAAACAGAAATTGCAGATCACTATCTGCTGTGTGATTAACAGGATCACAAGGATGAAAAATATGGCTTGAACTAAACACGGAACCGTAGCAATTTCTAATGACCTTTATTATCAATCTTTTCACCTAGTGGTTTAAAAATTAAAATTATGAAGTTTCACCCTACCTTATATCTGCACTCTAACACTAAATTACTATCCATCTATCAAGTAATATATCACAGCTAACTGAAGTAAAATAAGAAACACTCTGCAGACATACTCTAGAAATGATGTAAAAATTACATAGATGAATAGAATAGAAAAATTTATCTCAGGCAAATCACAAATTTTTTTCATGTGTTTCGGTATCATTCATATTAGCTGTTTGTTTCCTTGCTTTTTTCCCTGATTTGGGGACATTTAAAGGTAATTATATCAACAAATGACATGGGCATGTCAGTGTAAGTCATAATGTTCATAAACTTAAGAAACAATGACAAAAATAGCCATTATACTCTGTTTAGAGTCTGTTGGACTGCATTTATCATTTCCTAACATCAGTAGAACAAACCTTTAGTATACAGAAAAATATATTTGTTTTCTAGCACAGGCATAGAAAAATACCTATTTTCCCTTTATCAATGTAAATATACCCATTTTATCATAATGCTATCCTGACTAAAATAGAACATATATAATGCAAAATTACACTTTATTTTTTTAATTTAGGATTTTCATTTTATTTATTCATTCTAAGAAAATCTGATTTCCTTTCCATTCAGTACTGCTAAATCTGAACTGCTGACAATTAAGAACCCACATGTCTAATGTTAATAGAGCATTCAGAAGTTTTACTCGGTGATACTCTTCCAGGTAAGCGGTATGTTGAAGATTCTACTAATGATAAATTCCACAAAAATAAATCAAATTATTTAATAAATTAAAAAGAATATTGCTTAGAGAAATTTTTTAAAAAGTGTTATTTTTTAATGCTAAGCATAAGAGATACTAAGTAACAGGCACATTTTAAGTCTATACATTTATTCTCTGTATCCTTGATCAAGGAATTCCTAATATCATTCCAATATCAAATAAGTAGTTAAAATACAGGGTGTAGGATGGTCACACCTAATAAATTCATGAACCTAAAGTCATGAATCATCAGTGACAAAATAATTCTCCTAGAATAAAGGCAGCAGGTGAAGATGTTACCAGATGTTCATCCTCAGTGACTCAGAACACAGAATGCTCAATGATTTTCAACACTACAAAGCAGGATTGAGTAGGAGAAGAAAGAACAGCTTGAAGACAACAGCAGGATGTTCCTACTGTGGCCAAATAAAGAAATCACACTTATAGTGATGAAATAATAACCCTTTATTGCTCACAGTTACACCAGGATTGTGAACAGCATAAGCCATATAAGAGGGATTCTTATATTTGCATATAATCCTTTTATTATATAGGAGAGAGGCCTGGTGCACAGGGTGGGGATCAGTTGGTTTGCCCTGAATGGTATCCTGGATCAGGGTGAGGGTCCCACTGGGGTGCCTGGCCAGCATGGGTGAGGGGCTGAGGGTTGTTTTCAGACTGAGCATACCCCCTTCAGGGTAGGGGGTCCTTGCTGGGGTGCCTGAGCAGCCTGGGTGAGGGGCTGATGGCTATTTGCAAGCTGGCGACAGCCCCCAATGATCCAAGTCCCAAGCCCCCAGCAAGGCTGGCTGTAAGCAGGTATCTGGGATTTATTTATCTTCTATAATTGAAACTTTGTTGCCTTGAGTGGAGGCCATAGCCAGCAGGGCAGATGGGAAGCTTGGCTTCCTCCATCGCTGGGGCAACTAAGCCTCCTGCTTGCTCTAGGTCCTGTGGCTGCCAGCCACCATCTTGGTTGGGTTAATTTGCATATAGTTGCCCTGATTGGCTGGTGGATGTGGCTTGGGTGTAGTGGAGTGACACCAATTTGCTTGTTTCTCTTTTATTAGATTAGAAAGAAGAAGATAGACTGGAAAGTAGAAGGTAGAAAAACCTGCTAAATCTGTTTTAAATAATCTTTATTTCTATTGATTCTCACTGAGGATACTTTTTCATTGATTTTTAGAGAGTGGGAGGGGAGAGAGGGAGAGGGAGAAACATCAATGTGAAAGAGACTCATCAACTGGTTGCCTCGCACATGTGGGCTGACCATGACCAGGGAAAGCACCTGCAACCCAGGTACGAGCTCTTGACCAGGAATAGAACCCAGGAGCCTTTGGTTCAGGGACTGACCCTCTACCACTGAATCACACCAGCCAGGACCTTGCAGAATCTTGATATAATGAACAATTTATGAAGTGGTTCAAAATCAATCAGGTAAATACTAATAAAAAAAAGTGAAAAGCACAGGAAAAGGAAACAGATTCTGGGAGTGGAAAGGCATTTGATGGGGGAAACAGAAACAGGAAAGCTAAACATACAGCTATTTTCCTCCAAAGGGGCTAAATACAAAACAAACACATAAAACTTTATATATATATATATATATATATCCATATCCCATTTGGCCCTTTGGCTAGCTCCTTAGACAGACAAGCCAATGAACTAGGGTACTAATGAAATAAGTCCTATTAGAGAGACTGCAGAGGCCTGGGGTTACCCTGACAACAAAGGCATTGCTCAGATGTTGCACAAAGTAGAAGACACATTTCGACTGCTTTCTCCAGAGAGATGGTGTCTTCCCTAAGAACTCTCCATATACACAGCCAAAGTGTTGAGGTCCGAGATATTCTTTATGTAGGATATATTTAGTTAAATGAATAAAATACTTAAATCTTATAGAAAAATTGGCAGCTCAATTGTAACAAAATTACTGCTCTAAACAAGGAATCCTTTACAGCAGTGGACTATAAGGTATCTGTCAGAACCCCAGCTTCAGTACATTGAAGATGTAAATCACTGAAGACATTTACTTTTTTAAAAATCAAGGAGAGAGAGAAACACATGAAAGAAGATTTCAAGCATTTAAGCCTTTATCTTCCTCATAACAAAATTCTTATAGTTAGAAATATACTTTAAGAATATATAGTTAACACAGGATAGATTGAGGTGTTCACATATTTGGTTTGTGATTTTTCATCTTCATGTAAATCTAAGAAAAGAAATTCAGTTCATTTTACTAAAGTTAATTATCTCCTAATGTAATACTATTAAGACAAAGATGTAAAGCCACTCTAAAAACGTGTGTGTGTGTGTGTGTGTGTGTGTGTGTGTGTGTGTGTGTGTATTGGGGGTAGTATATGTCACACTATTTCCATTTTTGATCCACAAAATATGAATCAATAAAACTTACATTTAGAGCTACAGTGTGTCAGAGGTCCAAAATCACTTTAGGGCTGAAATCCCTGCCTTCTCTCTATAATTTCTTCTTCTGAAGAAATTATTTCAACTGATTAATTTTAAAGCTATATTTATCTACATTAGGGCCATACCAATATGGAATAAACTCCTGCTAAGGTAAAAAGAAAGCAAATAAAAGTATGTAATTGTCAAAATCCTTTCAAAAAAGACCATATTTGTCTTTGGATTAGAGATTAAATATTTTCTATGTGCTTTTACTCTTTTTTAGCATGTTCAGAGTTCTATTAGCTTATTTCTTATGATTTACCACCCTCTCTCCATCAAAAGCATAACTGGCCCTCAATGCCTTCATTCAAACTATCAGGTAAATGAAAGGTATCACGGAAAATTAGGAAGCACACAAAATTTGAAGTCTGGAACTGGGTCTAATTCCCAGTTATAGTTTCTCTATAAATTATTTAGTGTATAAAATAAAGGCTTTGGATTAGATTACCTGTAAACCTCTTTAGCTTCTAAATACTAAGTCATACAACAATTTAAAATAGTATCCATTCTATATAAGTCTGCATTTTATGTAGCCTTAAAGATGTTTGAATACCAATTATGAATTGTCATGCATTAGTCAGTATATTAAAAATATATTGGTACTTATGGGGATAATTTTGTTGTCATCTCCCTATTGAGTGACCTGTAATTAAGAATCAAGTTGCCTTCTGACATTTACAGTTTAAACTAGCATAACACTTGAGATGTACTGCAGTGTTATCTGAAAGCAGAGATTGCAAAGTGATAGATTGACTTGAGGACTAAATTTAAATTAAATTAAAAGATGCTTTAACTATGGCTTTGAAATAAAGATATATCACTTTTAAAATTTAAACTTTCATGTGAGTCTTTTTTTGTAAAAATTAAGGATATGTAAAACAGTTTATCAAAGGTAAGTCAGCATTCTAGAATAGCAATCAGCAGCTGCTCCCTGATTTAATGGGATGGGTTCCCTTTGTCCCCTCACCTGGGTGCCTAATCTATGTCCAATCCATTTCACACATTTATCTTATGTGTATGGCTGACTTGAAACCCATGCCTTAAAGAGACAGATGAAGTTAATATAATAGATAAATCATATACCTATACGAAAGGGAGTTAAGGCAAATAAACAATAGAAAAAGAAGAGTCAAAGAAGCAAATGTTGATAGTGTGTCTCTTGAATCATTGGATAAGCATCTTGTGGACAGACAGGAGTATTCAGTATTCAGTCTGTGGAGAGATCTTTATGTGCATATGTATATGTATATGTATTATTAACATATAAATTGGGCTTTTATAATTCAATGTCTCCCATCCATCAAATTTATTCAGTGTTTGAATATGGATGAACATAATGCTGAATTTTATTTTATTTTTTTAAATATATTTTATTGATTTTTTAAAGAGAGGAAAAGAGAAGGATAGAGAGTTAGAAACATCAACGAGATAGTAACATGGATCAGCTGCCTCTTGCACATCCCCTACCAGTGATATGCCCATAACCTTGACCGGAATCCAACCTGGGACCCTTCAGCCTGAAGGCCGACACTCTATCCACTGAGCTAAACTGGTTAGGGCTGAATTTTATTTTTTTGTCAGCCTCATTAAAATTTGCTTCATGCTGCCTTATTATTCCTTGGATAAACTAGCAATCCAATTTCCAAGTCTAAATAGAACCTGGAATAGTAATGAGGTCTCCTCATGGGCTATTTCCTGGGCATATAATTGAAATTTAGATAATGGTCGATCTGTCTGTGATTCTGTCCCTTCAAACAGTCACAGTTCAATTAGGCCTTTGGATGACCTGAAAATATCTTTTGTAGGCTGAGATTTCTAGTGCCGAAATAAGACCAAGACCAATCTCAATGAAAACAATAATAATGAAAATGGTGTCTTTAGAAAAGCTGCTTTGTTTCATCAGGATAATTAAAGGATCCAGAAGAAATGCCATTTATGAAGGTTTAGAAGTGAAGTTTCACACTTAGAAATAAAATATGGTTTATTTATGGCTAGAAAAAATGTGTTTGTGGGTAAATATAGGTCTGTGAGGATATGGAAAGGATGTGATGAAAGATGAGGCTGATTATCATGGCTAGGCTTGTAAACAATGATTGTTCCATGGAAATCCATTAGGATTTAAATAGGGAGATGTGGTGGTTAAAATTGTAAGATTATTTTGGCTGTTGTGTGGAGAATGGGACAGGGACCGAAAGCAGATAAAGGAAAATCACAGCAAGCTTACACAATGGATTCCAGAAGGAATAATGTGGACGTTTAATCTAGGTTTCATGAGACAGATATGAATAAAATGAGATATATTTAAAGATAAAAGCATTTGAACTTGTGATTAATTGAATATTAAAGAAGGGAAGAATATTGAAGAAGAGAAGAAAAATATTTACAACAGCCAAGATCTGGAAATAGCCCAAGTGCCCATCAGGAAATGAGTGGATAAAAAAGTTGTGGTGCATTTGTAAAACGGAATACTATATCTCTGTAAAAAAGAAGGAAATCTTATCTTTGTGACAGCATGGATGGACCTGGAGATTGTTATGCTACATGAAATAAACCAGACAGAAAAAGACAAATACCATATGATCTCACTTATTTGTAGAATTTAATTTACAAAATAATCTGACTACCAAAATAGAAACAGAGAGAACACGGGAGTGCAGAACTGGATGAAAGAAGGTGAAAGGATTAACCGAAGAACATATATGCAAAATCCATAGACACAGATAATAGTGTGGTGATGAAGAGAGGGCAAAGGGGCAGGGGCTAGGTGGAGGAGGGCAAAGGGAGGGGGAATGAGGACATCTTTAACAGGTTTGACAATAAAAATAAAGTTAAAAAAGACTGCTATACCATTGCCAGGTATACCAAAGATTTTCAATTAGTTTATTATTGTAATTTAAAAAAATGTACTTACTTTATGACACACCATTTTCTAGATGTTAGAATTATAGTAATGGCCAAAAGAACAACAATACCTGCCATTAGGAATTTATTTATAGCAGCATGAAGCAGATAATAGATTGCAAACATAGCAGATGAGTAAATCATATGGCAGTTTAACAAAAAGACAAATCAGTGAGGATTCCATGATGGGAGTAGAGCAATAGATTACAATTATCAATAAATTATGGACTCAGAAGATGATTTTGAGCAAAAATTTGAAGGAGGTCAGGAATTGAGTCATGTAGGATATGTCTGAAGGCAAGAGAACATTTCAGGAAAGGCCTTATACTAGTAGGTAGTCTTGAGCATGCTTTCCTGGAGGAGAGATGGTAAGGGGAAAAGTAGTCTGTGATGGAAGTCAGAAAAAAATAACAAAAGACCAGATTTTTTAAACCCTTTGAGCATTCTGGCTATTGTGTTATATGAAGGGGAGCAAGAAGACCAGTAGGAGACTATTGCTCTAATTGAGAAGAAAGTTGATGGTTCAAAATTAGGTACGTTCAGTCAAGCTGTCAGCCAGCTCCTGCGGATACCTTGAAGGTAGATTAAATAGTATTGTCTGATTTTGAAGTTATGACAGGAAATGAGTGTTTGATGACTCCAAGATTTGAGCATCTGGAAAAATGGAGTTGCCACTAATGAGATTGAAAAAGCAGACTTTGTGGATCATATGTGAAGTTCACCCTTAGGTGTGCTACTTTCGGGATATTTTTAAACATCCAAAGGAAAAGCAAAGTAAGCAAATGGGAAGAGCCTAATGCCTACTCGGTAACTGTTAGCATATGGATATACGCTAACCCATGAACCTATATGAACTCCATAAGGAAGTGACAAAAGATGGAAATGCCTGTCTCAACTCTAACACTATTAACCTTTTGATCAGGATAGATTCTTGCCGTGAGGGACCAGCTGATGTCATGCATGGTGTTAATGTTAAGCAGGCTTCCTGTTCTCTGTTCTTGGGATGCCAGCAGCACTTCCCAGTTGTGACAATCAAAAATCTCCAGGTGTTGCCAAATGTCCCCTTGGGTGGAGGAGATACCCAGCTAAGAACCACTGATAGAGAACCACTGCGTGCTCTCTCAGGCCTCTTTCCTTGATGACTCTAAGCATTTGTCAAGATTTTTAATGACTTTCTGTCACCAAACTTATTGATTGTTTATTTTTTCTAATTCTTAAACTCTTCCTTAAGATACCAACCTCTTTTAGTTTCTGTGCCTCCACATTCTCTTGTTTTCTCCTGATGCACTGGCACACTTTGTCATCATTTTAACCTGTTGTTCTAGTCTTTCTTTACTTCCCCTGTAATCTCTCCCAGGTAACCTAACCTCGCTTCAGAGTTTTAGATATCTCATCTAATCTATTTTTAGTCCATAGATTACGGCCAAACCTCGAATATACCACTGAGTACTTGATATTTCACTTTAATGTCTTATAGACATCTCAGACTTAACATGATTAAAACTGAACCCAAAGTTTAGTATCCACAGGACCCATTAAGTTGTATAATTGAGAAATCTAGGTACCAGCCTTGAGTCCTTCCTATTTTCATTTTCCACATTCATCCTATTTGCAAACATTTTTAGCTAAATTTCTACTCACTACCTTCCATTCCATCGAGACTACAATAGTATAACTTACCACCGTTTATAACAAGACACGATCCTCCTAAGTAGTCTGTATCTATTTGAGCTTTCCCCACATCTTATCCATTCTCTACATAAAAAGCTAGTTAGTTGTCTTAGATATAAATAAGATGACATTACTTTCTCTTAGGTCTAGCTAAAATCTTCTCTCTTCGCATGAGCCCTTACTGAACATCCCATACAAAGAATACTTACAACATCTGAGTGTTTCTTTCTTAGTTCCTTATTTATTTACTTCAATATACTACTTAAAATGAGAATTTTTTTGTATTCATTTACTTATACGTTTACCTGACTCTGTTTTTGTTCCCCAGTATCTAACCTTCATGAGAACAAGACTCTTGGTATAGTTATTGTATCCTAAAAACCCAGTACTAAATCTAATAAATAGAAACCATTAAATAAAGCTTTGGAAATGAATAAAACTTGTCTGGTTCTCCTTAAAGTACTATATAGTCTAATCAATAGTTTCTTCAGGATTATTAATTATAAATCATATGTTTTATATAACCATATAAAATTTATGTTCAGTATAATTTTGAACATTGATATAATTGTTACAGAACAATTTAACTTTAGTGAGTATCTATTGTTCAATGTCTTTCTTATGCAATCAACAACAGAAAATGGCAATAATGTAATGATCGATAGTTCTAGATTTCTTCCAGAATAATCATAATAAGTTATTGTAGTTGTGGACTAGTTTGAATAAGCTCAGATGGTTTTAAAAGTATTCTTGCTATACAAGTATAGACAGTTTCAATTAGAATTATAATGGTTACAATCAATTTATAATAATAAATAAAAAAAGAAAAAAAACCCCTCAATTTTCACTGTGCCTAAATGTCCTAAAATTATACTTTGAAGATTTTGCTGCACACACACACACATTCTTTTTTAAAAAATTATTTTATTGCTTTTTTACAGAGTGGAAGGGAGAGGGATAGAGAGTTAGAAACATCAATGAGAGAGAAACATCGATCAGCTGCCTCCTACACACTCCCTACTGGGGATGTGCCTGCAACCAAGGTACATGCCCTTGACCGGAATCGAACCTGGGACCCTTGAGTCCACAGGCCAATGCTCTATCCACTGAGCCAAACTGATTAGGGCCACACACATTCTTAAGTGTGGGTACATATGTACATAAATTCACTCAAGTGTATGCGTGTGTGTGTGTGTGTGTGTGTGTGTGTGTGTGTGTGATATACACACAGACCCATATATTGAGCTTTTAGCTAGGACTCCAGTTAAAAATTGAAACCTAGTAAAGATAACAGGATATTTTATTAAAAGATTTTCAGGGGAGGGTGGGAAAGTTCAAATAAACTTTTTGGAAAATAATGATTATTAATGGATAAAATTATAAGCATGTGCATTCTGAACATTCTCTTTCATAAAGGGAGTATGCCAAATATAGTATCTCATATTCACTTCACAACATCAGGTATATCAGACGAACCATTTGTTTTGCTCAGAAATATTTAGTTCTTTAATGGTAAGAATCTAATCTATATTTTTAGTCATTTGCATTTTTACAAGCATTGACCTACTTTATAGTGCTTGTCATCATGTACTTTGCTGCACAGCATTTCATACTAGAAATGATAAATTGCCATAAAGTATGTTCAATTGTAGCATAATGTTATCATATTCTGTTCCAACTACTAAAATTCAAATTCAGAAATCTCATTATATTTTACATATAGATTGAATCATGTTAGTCTTTTAAGTTTTGAATTATTTAATTTTTTTAAAGAAAAGGAATCATTCATTTTGTATAGCCCTGGAGGTTATAAAATCATAAGCATTTCTATGTATAAATAACTTAGTCTGCATTTGAAATTTAAATTTGTAATTATGATTAGTATTGCAACCATTTTCAGAGACCACAGAAGAATATTCCCTTCATGATTTCCAAAACCCCTCGTCATACTAAACGTTACCTTTCTTTGGAATGAACTACAGTAAACATTAGTTGTTTGAGTAGTCTTCCTTTGGTATCTGATATAACATATTTCCTACTCTTAACATGGAAGGAAATATTCCAAAATTTTCAATGTCTGTGAACATGCTTTCAAGACATTTGGCTATCACATGTCTAGCTCCTCCCATTTGGTTAATTGAAAATGGGTTATAAGTAATGTATGCAGTTTGAATTTTTTTTAACTTTAACCTATTGATTCAGAAAGAGAAATAAATGTTCCATATTCAGCTTAGAAAAAAGTCTTTAGTTTTATTTTCCAAGGGGTGGGTAATTCTCATGTAAGTATAATTTAATATTTGTGTTAACACTTAGATGAAATAGATCACATGCTCATTAAACTAATGGATGACTAGATGGTGTCCATAAAAGAACAAATACAATACATGGCAGAGTAATGTGTAAGGGTAGAAAATCAATTATCTATACACAAGATAGATTTTGGAGGAATAAATACAAATTGTCCAGGTAATAACTTGATAGACATAACTATGTCACATCTTTTGGAAATCATATATATTTACTTCCTAGGAGGGATTTTAGAGATTGTCTGCTCCAATGCTATAGTTACTTATCAAATGAGTAAGCTGAGACTCATAGATGTAACAAGTCTTTTAAGTTAAAGTTTAAATTTGGTCACATTATAGCTACATATAGCTAAGTCATTTAATTACTCTAGAATACACATTGCTCATTAAATTAAGGTGGCTTTATTCCATACTTACAATATAGAGATAACTACAAAAAAGATTTAAGAAGCAAAGTTAAATAATTTCCTTCATTACTGTAGCCTTAAGTACTGTTTTAAAAACAATGCATAGGTTGAAATTTATATGGAATGCTTAATGGCTTTGAACATGGTGCTAAAACTCATGGCTCAGAGGTTGAAATCTTATAAGCATGACATTTAGTTCACTCATGTAGACCCCTAGAAAATGTACTCTACTGTTATTCATTTTTATTCCTAGTTAATACTGTTAGTTATTCATAGGTATAAGAAGAGAGGAAAAACAAACAAACAAAAAACTCTAGATGATATAACACAAATAATTACAATCATTAAAAGACTAAAATAAGTTTCATATCCTACTGGACAAAAGCTAAACAGTAGCTTTGCCACTGGCTATGAAATATTCTATAACACATTAAAAATAAAGATTAAAATATTTAAAATATATAAATGTAAATAGATATACAATATACCAATAAAATATACACATGTATAGTTTGTATGTATAAAAATGTAGTTGCCAAAGATTAAATAAATGTGGTCGCTGATCTACAATAAACTCTGTTCACTAGAGGACACTGATCATCAGTCTCTCCAAGCACAAAACCAAAACAATTATCAAATCATTTTCACTAAAAATTCATATTGAAATTAATTATAGATATATTTTTAGCAAGTATGAAACTCAGACAAGAATAAGTTATGAATAATTTTAATATGATAATGTGTCATACAGGAGAACACGTTGCCAATTATCATCACTGAAAACATCATCACTATCACCATCATTAGCATCATCATCCTTTTAATTGCAAGTATATAGACAGTTCTTACTATGTGCACAAAACTGTTAACAATAATAAACATATGTATTCTTCAATAAACTTTATGCAATAGAATATAGAGAAGCTAAGGGACTAGTCAGCAATAGGAACAAAATTAAAACCCTGGCATTATAATGAAGTGATATACCCTTTATCACTTCATCAATAACAGATGCAATGGTACTGTATGAACAATGTTTTTGCAAAGCAGACTTCTGTTTTAGAGTTAAAGAAAAGCTAAAGCTAGCCAAGACTCTTAGTCTGCCTTTGGTCCGTTAAAGAGGAAGTAGATTATATGTGAGTGATGGGGAAGGCAGAGTGATCTACTAAATTTCTTGGTTCTGTCCTACAGCTGTTCTTAATAGGACTAAAGCTATAGTATAAGATTCTATTTGGGACAGGAAGAACTGAAGAAACAACGCTGACAAATATGAATTTTTACTCACAGTTAATCTCACCTGAGTTCGATGGCTAATATTGCTTCTTCTAAAACCAGCTTATTGCTATCTACAATTGATTAAAAATATGTCCCAGAATTCTCTCAAATAGAGATTCATGTAGTTCAAATCTTTTTGGTAGATACCACTGGGAAATATAGTGAGGACTTCCAGACAGGTATCTCTGATTCTTTTGAAATACAAAGCTTAAATTGCATCCTAATGTGATAGCACTTGACTTTTTCAGTTGTATGACAATGGGCCAGGCCCAATAAAAATAATATATCTGTCAGTTTTTCTCCAGGGATGCTTAAAAAATAAATAGACATGCCCTAAAACAAATCAACATGACCTAAAACAAAAAGAGAGTAGTCTCTAACACAAACCTAAAAAAATGTTCTAGTTTATTTTCCTCAGAAGGAATAGCCATGATAATCAATGTGTCCATCATATACTAGCAAACAATATTGCTCTATTTTGGAGGTTCCCTGAAATATAGTTATTAAAAGTCAGAAGAAATTCTTACACTATGGAGTTGTTCTCTTGCCCCCTGGAATCTTAACTAATAAAAGCGAAATATTAAAATTAACAATTTCTCCGGGATGAAGGTAAGCCACGCCCACCAGCCAATCAGAGCTGCTGTATGCAAATTAGCCCAGCCAAGATGACGGAGGCTGCAGCCCCGGTGTGCAGCTTCTCCGGGGCTGCGGCCTCCACCATCTTGGGAGCCTCCCGCCTGGGAAGGCATCCAGTGCCTCGGGCCTGCAGATGCCTTCCCAGGCAGGAGCCTGGGAGGGGGAGGAGGGGACCAGGTGGCTGGACCCCGTGGCCCCCGCCTGGGAGTCTGTGGGGTGGCCAGCGCCACCCCAGCCTGGGCTTCCCAGACGGGTGGCCGGTAGGGTCAGTGGGAGCTGTGGCTGGCCTGAAAACTTCCCTCAGCCCCTCACCCAGGCTTGCTAGACCCCATGGGTGAGGGTCTCCACTGGGGAGCTTGGCCAGCCTGCAAACAGACATTGGCCCCTCACCCAGGCTGGCCAGGCACACCAGCAGGTGGACATCCCCAGAGGGGTCCCAGACTGGGAGAGGGCACAGGCCGGGCCGAGGGACCCCCCCACCTCCCAGTGCACAAATTTTTGTGCACTGGGCCCCTAGTACATTTCTTATAGTGTTAAAAATGAAATGATTATACCTGTATATTTTGACATTTTAGTCTCTAATATTATTCTCTAACAAAACAAAGTAATGGTACAATCTTATCTCATAATAAAAAAAACCTCATGTTCATAATATATTTTAAACACTATAAAATAAGAAATATTGTAGGACTGTTTATTATTTGTTACCATTCTTATATAACTGTCAAATTCATTAAAACAAAAGTATGATAGCATTCAATTAAAATAAATGTATATGCAGCCATGAAAAAAATGAATAGAGAAATGTCTTATTTCTATATAGAGAAAATATTGGGAGGAATCATTGAATGTGTTAATTACCTCCTATAATCAGACACCATCATTGATAGATTAAAATAAAACACGGAGGTGGGAAGGTGTGAACCTTCAAATATTCAATGTTATTTACTTACAATCAAGCCACTGTTTGCTTGCCTTTTTTCTCTGTCATGGATCCTTTTGTAGAAAATCCCTCCTGGATTAAACTGAGTACTCCAAATTATCATATCTCTTTGATAATATACATCCATCCCTGTTATCCTTGAATTATGTTCAACATGAGAAATTTGTTGATGATCGCCACTGTAGTTGAATGGATATATAAAACCCAGGATATCAGTGTCATTAGCAATGTAGAGAACTTCATCTTCAGAGCCTGGAGATTATTATAATAAAATACAAAAATAAAGTAAATTTCAACTAATGTAAAAACAGTGATTATGCTATTAAATTATCTTGAATTGTTATTCTTAAAACAGTTTCTTATCCAATAAAAATCAACTCTATACTGTTTTTTAATCTTCACCACTTATGTTTAAGAGTTATCAATGTAGGTTTTTCTAGGACAAAACTTATCTTTTGAGTACAGATTAGGCATTTTTAGTAGTTATCCTTTGTATAAAGTGGGATTTCTTTGGGAAAGTCATGATACATTATTTTCTAATGTTTTTTAAATATCCAGAAGTTATATTGTATACTCATTAAGCTTTAAACATTTCTGAGCATTTAGTTTATGTAACTGAGTGATTGCTACCTTAGGCTAAGAAATGATGATTAAGATATGAAGAGTCTTCTTCTTCCAATATTCATGTATCTTAAATATTCTTTTACATTTATTACAAAAAGATATCACTATTTACTATATTAAAGTGTCATCATCTCAATATTGCCTAGGATCGTGCTAAGCGGAAATTTCTAGCCTGAAATTTCTATACCTACAATACTAATGTTATGTTTATCCGGAGACAAGTAAAAACCTAAAGTAAATCCTGAAATTATTAATTAAAATATCAAGGAACCCCTAAAGTAAGATTAATATCTGTACATTTACAAAAACAACTATTCACAAGGCATAGTTATCTCTGTAAGTTTAGTAGCCCTCACTTAGTGAAAGTATACTGTGTGGTAGACGCTGTGGTAAGCCTTTCTCAATTTTTTCTCCTCTTCTTACAACAATCACGGAAAGTAGGTATTAGCATTCCCATTTTACAGGCGAGGAACTGAGGCTCAGAGTTAAACAATTTCCCAGGCAAAGTACATGTAACTCATAGCTCATCCTTGATCCACTACATCACGTTGTCCTCCTCTCATAATAACTATCATATTAACATTGCGCAATCATACCCTACAGCTGCCAATATTTAAGTTATAGTATTATTTACTCAAAACATAGGAGTATTAAAATCCATTAAAAGAGCACCAGATCCATAACTGTCATTTTATTAATTAAAATGATGTTCCCTCATTGGGGAAAAAGGTGACACATGTAATATTTTCAACAATGAAGATTTTTTAAAAATGATATTATTAAGTGGCGGCAATCTGAATTTGAAAATACAGTTTTACTTGAAAACCTTTTAAATTCTTACTCAAAAGTTCATTCTCCTTATACTGCTAAACTTTAGTCTTTTTAAAAAAAATACATTTTTGTTGATTTCAGAGAGGAAGGGAGAGGGAGAGAGAGAAATATCAATGATGAGAGAGAATCATTGATCAGCCACCTCCTACTCGCCTCCTGCTGGAGATCGAGCCTGAAAGCCCAGAATGTTTCCTTGACTGGAATCGAACCTGGGACCCTTCGGGCTCCGGGCCAACACTCTATCCACTGAGCCAAACTAGTTAGGGCTAACCTGTTATTTTTATCCCAAAGTATATTGATTTCGAAATACACAGAGAGTAGACCATAAGGAAAATACTTTCCTATTCTATCACATTTGCTTTTAAACTTTTACACTTCCTGACAAAATGATTCAAGCATAAAAGTGACTTTAACAGTAACTGTGTTGTCATGTCTACCCACCATTCAAAATTAAATTAGGTAAGAATAATAAACCAACTGGCCAAATTAATCATCATTAAATGTAGACATTTAATATTATCAAGGATGAAGCTAATGCTAAAATACAACATGAAACTTTTTTTTTCCTTTTTGCCATAAGAGATATATAACAAAATTATATTAACTTTGAAATAATGGTTATGACCTTACCTCTTGCTATGCAGGTGCTGTTTCTTTCTTGAAAATTCTGGTCACATACACATTTATATGATCCTTCCATATTTATACATTTGTGGGAACATGTGCCAAAAACCAAACATTCATTAACATCTGTAAAGAAGAACTCAAAATAGCATCATCATACCCCAATTAGCACTTCCATTATTTCTACATTTCTAACTGACTTTTTAAAACTTATTTTTTATTTGATTGTTCTTCTTTCAAAGCCTTATATGTGACTTGTGCAATTTTTTAGGCAATGATAATTTTTCACAATAGTTTCACTATAATAATTTATAAATTGTTTGTACATAGCTTGTTAGTCCACTTTAAACATTGAAATATCCTAGTGTTTGCATTTATTCAAATAAACAGATCTCAAGGTTTCCTTTCAGTCCTGTTTCTAATTACCTAACTGTATCTTTGCACATGTCATATACTTATTCCTTTGTCTAATAATGTCCTTTCCCACTTTAATGCAAATAATTTCTACTCATTTCTCAAGATCTACCTAATGTGAAGCCTTCCTTCATCTCCCTCAACATATAATAGTGATTATCCATCCCAAAGTTTCTGTGCTCTGCTGTTTTAATATTATTCTCTTACAGTATTGTTCACACTATATTTCAGGTACATTTTTATATATTCACTAGGGGCCCGGTGTACAAACATTTGTGCACTTGGGGGGGGTCCCTCAGCCCGGCCTGTGCCCTCTCACAGTCTGGGACCCCTCGGGGGATGTCCACCTGCTGGCATGACTGGCCAGCCTGGGTGAGGGGCTGGCCAAGCCCAACCTGCTGCCCTCGCCGCACCCGCCTCCATGGCTGCTGGCCTCCATCTTGGCTGAGTTAATTTACATACAGCCACTCTGATTGGCTGGTGGGTGTTGCTTGGCTGGTGGGCATGGCTTAGGTGTCCCGGAGAGATGTTTAATTTCCATATTACTCTTTTATTAGAGTAGATATCCCCTATTTGACTGTCAGTCCTTCAGGGCATAATTTATGATTTATTCATTTTATATTGCCAGCATTTTGCACAATGCCCTGAAAGAGAATAACTATATGGATATATCTCTAATATACTTCTAGTTTCACATACATGAAGTGACTGTGTAACAAGAAGGGCTATGTGAGATAAACAAACAAACAAAAGCTGGGTGTCTATGTAAATAAATAAATAAAGAGATCCATAAATATCATAAATAGTAAATCAATCAATCACAGGTGATATCCTGTGGTTTAGCACCTGCCTTTGATTTGAATGGCTTATGCAAGACCAGGATTGACATCAGCGGACTACGGTGAATTATCTACTTTCTCCTTTTCTTCTTCTTTTTTGCTTTCAATCATCCTAATTCCTTGACTCCTTTTACCACATGCAGTTTTCCTAATTATGTAATAAGCCTGTGATTCAAGGCCTCCCCTTGAATTAGAGAACGTAAGGAGAATCACAGTAATGTTTATCATTTGGTTAGCACTCAACAGCGTTCCAAAGGCTCGTGGTAGTGGCACTTGTAAATGACAGTGCCCAGGCTCGCCCCGGGCTCTCTGATTCTGTTGGCTCTATTATGATACTTTGTCTGAGGAGAACTTAAGCACTCTCATGACCACTCATTCTATGTTTGAAAAGTAGAAAAATGAGATAAAGGAAATACATATTATCAGCATTTAATCACTGAAGACTTGTTACTATAAATATTTTTTTATTTGTTTGGTACCTGTGATTTTAAACAGTAAGTTACTTGATACTGCGGTTTTCCTTTTACAGGAAATCAAAATATGCAAAAATGTGCTTGATTTAAGAAAGCCTCGGTTCCCTCACCTGGCCCTAGAGTGGCCAGGATTAGCATTTTTCTTCATCTCTACAAAAATGCTTGCTTCATGAGCTTTGGAAGCAGACAGAGGAGTCCCACATGTGGCCGGTATCTTAGGATCGTGCCTTGCACACAGCCATTGTCGTTCCATTTCTAGGGCTATGCTGCTATCCGTTTTATTTCTTTGACCAGGGGTGTGGAATGTTTGGCACATGGATCTCATCTAAGGCCCTTGAAATCATTTGGTCTGGCCCTGCTGAGGCATTGGGGGTGAATTAATTAAATGTTTAACCACATATAGAGGGATGATTTTTAAGTTGATAATTCTGTATGTCCCTCAAATGATGTTGTAAAATATACAAATGGCCTGTAGATATTCCAATTGAAGAGTTTTGGCTTTGACATCAAATAACCATTTCTTAAGCTATTTTTTGGAGCCACATAAAGAAAGAGCACAAATTTAAATTAATTTGATTACAAATCAAGGTAATGTCTATCCCCTCCACACCAAGTCAAAATTGCTTTTCCTTATGTTAAATCTTTATTTATCAAATAAAGATGCAAACTTTATTGGAGTTAAAATGTTGTTCATTTGCACAACAAAAGTATGAGTGGATCCATAGCAATTTAAACCAGACTGGAACTTGCAGGTTATATTTGCCATCAAATATAACTAAAAATGAAAATTTTCAGAATAGGATTTCTAAATTTGTAAGTATATACAAGAAACACAGCGCAATAAATATGAATTAATCAATGTTACTTGATATTAAAATCTTGAAGAGATTTTGTGCTTGTAATGTATGTAGTATGTGTGTAGTGTGGTTTCTAAAAAGCAAGAAATTTTGTAGCCTTGAGAAATAATTTGCTTTCTTGTTAAAAGAAAGGAAGAAGTTGCCAGTTTTCAGTGTTCTGTGTTAATGGAGGAATAATATGTCATGAAAAATCCAAACAAGTATATAACTCAAAATTTACATAACTGTGACACGGTTACACTTGTTTTCCTTTGGACTGAGTTTAATTAATTTATTTCAATAATTCCATTTTGATTGACATTATTTAACTTCCCCCACCCCTTTTTAAACCAAGAATAACACAGACAGTAGTAAAGGAAGTTGGTAGGTGAAAGCATTTTAAGATTTGAATTTATCCTGGATAAGCCAGACAGATGATCTAGGAATGGTTCTAATCACAATAATACCAATTTTAATGAAGAAACTTGCAGAAAGTGCATATGGTATTTCATGACTCTATAGTTAAAGCCCTGATTTAAATTACATTTACGCATAACTTACTATGAGATTCTGCCTGTCCTACATGCTCAGTTTTTAAATGATCTCAAGTACGTTGACAGAGATTTATTTAAATCCTGTCTTTGAATTTTAAAAGACACCTCTTGGCAATACAAAGTACATGGTGTTAGGACAAAAGCCCACACTTCTCTAAAAGTGAATTGCCTATTGCATTACTGAAAGTGCCACAATGGAAAAAAAATGGGTTATCCTAAACATGCTCTTTCATGAAGTGCCTCTAATTCTACAATGGTTCCTGAACCTGCAATTCCATTACGTGCATTTCAAAACCGAATTGTAACACCACCATGAAATTCCTGGAGGTCTGAATCAGCTACAGACAAGGCTCTGTAGCCTCCCAGATGATTAGCTTAGCAGTAAAAACAAACAGGCTCTTGACCCCAGGGACTGTCACTCTCTTAAGTAAACTGGTAACCCGCAGATACACACCATTTTGATGAAAATCAATCCCCCTGCCATCTTCCAATTTAGCAGCTTTGGGAGTCTTTCATAACCTAAAGATTTAAGAGCAAGCTGTTGAGGGAATGTACTATACCTTCACACTGTCTGTTTTTCATGTTTCTCTGAAATCCAGGCTTACAGCGACAGAACACAGATGTTTTTATTTGATTGCAATATGCATCATCTCCACATGGGTTCACATTATCTTCACAGGTAAATTCAGTGGGAGCTGGGATTAAAAAATATGATCAAAACTAATATAGCTCTAATTCCTCAAGTAGGAGTTTACTTTTGTTCTTAATTTAAAATTATATGTATTTTTCCCTAGATGATTCTTTTTGAATTAATAAAATTATGGTCTCTCCATATGAGCCCTCTTCTCTTTTAAAGGTAAAGAAGAGGATAGAAACTGAACTCATTTACATTGAATGTAGTTTAGACCAAACTGCCTGCAGCTGTTATCAAGTTAAACTACTTTCTAAAAGGAAGTCAATAATCAATGATTCTCTGAGATTGGACAGTCTGTCCCATGCTTCTATGTCTTGGGGTTGGGAGGGTGGGAAGAGATTAACCAAAAAATGTATATGCATAAGCCAATAGTGTGGTGAACACCTGGGTGGGGGTAGGTGTGGGCTAGGGGATGTCAGAGAAGGAATAAATGGCACATCTGTAATACCTTCAACAGTAAAAATAAAATTTTAAAAAGAATAAACGATTCTAATGACAAGCTCTCTTTACAATATTATGATGTATGAGTTCTGCATCCTTCTCTAATGACCAAAACATCTCCTAGAAACCACCTAGAGGTGTAGCCATTTATTTTTAAGCTAAACTCAGTGTTCAGGGACATAATCATAGATGCATGCTACTCAAGTAAGTAGGCACAACCAACAGTTCTTAAGCTTTTGCAGGGACACGTGAGGATGAGTGTGTGACATGTTCCAATGGTCCTGGGCTGCAATACAGGTTAGGAAGGACTTTGAGTTATATGTAATTCCAAACATACTTGTTATAATTTCACTGTTTCATCTCCAATTCAGGAAGAGATTTTAGAATGCAATTAAATAAAGACAAAATATTATAGGGATAATACTAAATTATCTCTATTTTGCCTAAACAACTCAAATTATTGAGAAATATGAGAACTTTCATTATCAAAATTGTAAGCATTATTAATCCCCACTAACTCTTGAATAGTTTACAATTAATTAAATTACACAAGTGGAATTATACTATGAATGAGCTATGTGGCCATGTCCTGTTACTTAGCCAGTGAGTAACAACTTAGATACAGAAATAAGAAAATGATAATAGACGCAAAAGTAGGAAGTATTTAGTGGCTTTTATAAGTAACCTTAATTTATGGTCTTAAGTTCAATCATTTTCTTAATATAAAAAATTGAATATCAAAAATTATCTAAATGCTGAATGCTTAATAGTCAAGGTCTAACAGCTCAATTATCATAGCACTCTAATTTAATAAAATAATGATAGTTTATTTAATAATAATTTGGGAATAGATTAAAATTTTAAAACATTGAAAAATTATTAAGACCTTTATCATCAGTAAAGAAATATCAATGCTTATAAAATTCAAAAAAGTATTAACATTATATTTTATAAACTAAAATATTAAGTGATATAGATTTCTTTGCTGAACATCAAATAGTGTATTTGGCTATTGAGTTCTCAGCTACAGCTCCAATAAAGTCATTCATAGCAAAATCAGCCTTTCCCACCTCACATTTTCGAATATTAACTTAAGTGATGTTCGTATTTGCTTTGGTTAAAGCTTAACAAATGGTATTACTTAAGCACATTTTGAACAGAAATATTTTTCTCAGAATAGTAAAATAAATTTGCTCATAATAAAGCAAAAATTGAACTTGTGTGCCACTGCACTTGAACAGAAAACAAACTCACACATTCTGCAGCCTTGTTCATCTGAACCATCTCCACAGTCATCCAGCTGATCACATTGGAGGTCCATGGGTATGCACTTTTTATTGCTGCAAGCAAACTCGTCTTTTTTACAAGGTCTTGCTTTATATGTAAGCTTACCTACAAGGTCATTAAAAAATAATTGGTATTTCATCAAATCAAAACAAATTTATTGAGAATATAGCAAGTCCAATATTTTACTAAATATTATAAAAACACATGGCTCCACAATTCTTTATTTGAAGTTCTTGGGGCCAAATTTAAAATTTCTGAAATGTTGATTTTTGTAATATAACAGTGAATTTACCTTATGGTAAATACCACCAAATTTCCACAGGAAAATGTGTGAATATAATCCTGAGTGGGATTTTTTTTAAGTACCATAAACTGCCATAGACCAGATCAAGTCAGTATTTGTCGCCAGTTTTGACACATACTTCAATGTTTTGATTTAAGAGTTTTTAATTTCAGAATTGTGAAAAAGGGATTGGGTGCACATACATACAATCAATATAAGCCCACTCCTACCCAAGGAAATCTTTTACAGAACATTTTTAAACCACTATGTTATTTCTCTTATACAGTAGTTTCCTTAATAAAGTACCTATTAGGAGATTTAGGGACTAGTGGAGATTCTGGATTAAGTTCCACAGTGCTACTATGCAAAGAAAATGTTAGCAGATTATTTTTATATTCTGTCAGATAATCAAGTGTCTAAAAATTTACCTCAGACATGCACATAAAACCTTTAAAAAATTTTGAGCTCTAAAATCATTTTATTATTTTATAGCTGTCAATCAATTATTTCACATTAAATGGGTTTACCACCACAGTGATCTTCATCTGAGTTGTCCCCACAGTCATCAATCCCGTTGCACATTTGCTCAGACTGCAGGCATATTCTGTTATTTCCACATCTGTAAGGTCTTGTGGGTGGGCAAAGAAATGTGACTGAAAACAAAACAAAAACAAACAAAGCAGCTCCATTGGATACACTGACTTTTGAACAACTATTCATCTTTTGTCTTTCTGTTAGTCTTTTCTTTCTTTTCAAATCCACAATCTAGCTTTTCTGAATGTTTTTTTAAAATATATATTTTATTGATTTTTTACAGAGAGGAAGGGAGAAGGATAGACAGTTAGAAACATTGATGAGAGAGAAACATGGATCAGATGCCTCCTGCACACCCACTACTGGGGATGTGCCCTCAACCAAGGTACATGCCCTTGACCTGAATCGAACCTGGGACCCTCTATCCACTGAGCCAAACCGATTAGGGCTGAATATCTTTTGTTATAGAAATTGCCTGCAAGTAGATACTAGGAAAAATGTGTGATAATAGAAGCTTATGATCCTAGTTATTTATATTAACTACAAAAGGAGAGCACATCTGAAATGTTAAATGAAATAAGAAAAAGAGATAAATTTTGTGGTCTCGTTTCCAGATGCTTTATCTTAGCTGCCTTCACTTGGTGTACCAAATTATTTTATACAACACTTACTATCTGAAAGAGCAATTTCACACCAAATGGAGCTTCAGCAAGCATATGTCACAGGCCCCAAACTGAAAGTAGGCCACTCAGTGAAAAAAGAAAAATCTCAATAATGCTATAGCTGCGCTTCTTACTCTATGTCAAACAAATGTGTAGTTATGTATTTGAGGCACATCAGGTGACCTTAGTTTATTTATATTTTTAAATTTTGTTTTTTATTGATTTTAGAGAGGAAGAGAGAGAAGCATTGATTGGCTGCCTCTGCACACCACCCAAATGGGAATAAGCCTGAAACCCAGGCATGTGCCCTGACTGGGAATCCAACTGGCACAATCAACTGAGCCATGTTGGCCAAGGTAGGCAGTTTATTCATTTTAGTGTGTGTGTGTGTATGAGAGAGAGAGAGAGAGAGAGAGAGAGAGAGAGAGAGAGAGAGAGAGTCTAAGGGTAGCCAGGGAATTCTATTTTTGTCCTTTCTATCACTACCTCTTCAAAAGACTTCCACCCATGGAGTAGGAAACATTTATAATGACTCTTCATCCTCATAGAATATTACAGGGTTCTCGCTTTGATCCCCTCATGTTCTCATTCTTGAATTCTCTGCTTAGACATTTTCATTGACTCTATACCCTCAAGACTTACAACTTGATATCAAATTACAGCATCTCACAATTAATTATAGAACATTCCCATGGACATTTTAAATTTAACAAATTCAAAACTCAATTCCTTTTCTTCTTCCCTCAACTCCCTTCTCAACAAACATAAGATTTGTCTGTTTCCATAGTTCTGTTAGTGGCCCATCATAGCCATTTGTCCGGGCTTATTCTAAATGCATTCCTCTCATTGACCTTTGACTGTAATTACTCAAAAGTTCAGATGATATTGTCCCCACGCTTGTCCTCTTCTTTCCATGCATACCAGTTATAATCACAATAGTGCAATTCTTTATTGTCTGACAGGACTGTAGTAGAACCCTAAATATCTCAGTTTTGTTGCCCAACCCAAGATTCTCCAAAAGCCACCACAACAATCCACTTAACACATTAATCTAATTACCTCTTCAAGACTTATCTATCACTTTCAGAATAAAATGTGAGATATTTCACATGGCATAATAGGTTTATCATTACCTTATCCATGTCACTCTTTCAGACTTATCTCTTATCACTCTTAATCTTTGAGTGTGGGAACCCTAATCAGTGTACACCAGAGGTTCAAGGCCAAGTTGCCATATGCAAGAACAAAAGCAAGGAAATGGCAGTCTTACTGTATGTACTGCGCAGGCATACTTTTCTATAACCCAAATATTGATGTCACTATTTGGCAAGAGGCCTCTTTTGTCTGAGTTGGTATAAAGATATTATTGACCAGCTGGTGCATGGCTATTTCGTTGGACTGCTTTGTTAGCATGGGCTCCTGTCGGCTGCGGCTGCTGATTTGTAAGGCTACTTGGAGAACTGTTATCTGATGGCTCCTTGTTAGCAATGGCTACTTGGTCTACAATAGTCTCTCTTATGTCCCTATGATGACTTCTCATGTCTCCTCCTTCTCATACCCGGTGTCCATGAAGGTCCAGTTCCTGGCAGAGGACCTGTGCACCTCACAGTTGGCGTAGTGGAGCAGGACCAAGGAGTAAGTATTCAGACATATAGCAATCTACTTTATTAGATCCTTAAATATGCCCTCTCTTCCTTGCTGATCTCCTCGCTTTAACTAAAATCTGCTTGTTACTCCAAGTGTAGTCCCTCCCGAAAGGTATTTTAGGAATGTCTCTTAAATTGCTCAAACCTCATGTTATTTCATATTTGAAGACATCCTAGTTTCCTACTACAGATTCCAGAATTTTATTACCATATTTTCACATTCTATTTTAAAAATAAACTAAAAAGAAAAACTGCTATTTTGAGTGTCAAGAATTTGATTATACCTCTTTCTTACTGCTATTTTCTCATCAACTTCATAAACATCACTCTCTCTTTAATTCACTGAAGACTGTAGTACCTACCCTTCATCCCAATTAATTCCACATCGTAGGTGATTTCAACATCCAAATGAGCAAACCACCCAATGAGTGGGCCTCTTAGCTCTTTAAGTTTCTCAAACTAAAAGTCTTTTTACTCGACCTATTTAGGCCATCCATTCCCCTAAGAAGACTGTGGACATTGAAAGACTTCAACAAACTTTTAAAAAAATTTCAGCCAATGGCAGTTTCTTTTGCTTGCAGATAGGAGCACTATTATACATGAGCTTAGCTGAATTTGCTGTTTCCTCCAATTACTTCATTAACAAAATCACTAATTCAAATGCTCCAAATTCGGATTATAATCTGCAGCTTTTCCAACTTTTAAATTCAAGCAGTCCCATTAAGACACTGTTTCAGCCTTAGCTGAAACATAAAGTTGAAACCTCAGCCTTAGCCCATTGATATCTCTACCTTTTCCTCTTTTCCACTGCCTTCTTTTGTATTTATTTTCATCTCTGATGGCATTACATTCCATGTTTCATCTCTTAATATACTCATTGGGTAAATAGTTATTGATAGCTTATTATGTGTTGGACACTGTTCCAAGCATTCACTTAGAAACTCACTTTTGTTCAAATAATCTGAATTTTCTGGCCTTTTCCTCTTTTAAATCTTAGTTATATAAAAAAACCCCACAAACTTAGATGAGTAAACCATCTGCTATCCCATGGTCTGCATCTGGGAAGTTCAGGAATGTTGCAGATGATCACATCACAAGGCTAACTGATATAACAGATATGAATATGTATCAATGGCAGATGGACCCTGAATGCTACTTGAAAATCCTATACATATATCTAGCCATGTCACTCTCTTTCATTTTGCTATAATGATTCAAATTTGCATTCCTTTCAAACTTCCCTACAACACCAATCTTCCACATTCTATATGAATATGCTTCTGATGGCACACACAAAAAAAGTAGAAATAAAGGGATGGAAAATGTGTTATTGTCTAATTAAATGACTGTACATCTACACAGAGTCAATAAATTCATTCAATTCAAAATTTTTTAATAACAGAGAATGAATCTCTACTCCTATCCAAAACTAATTTGTTCACCTTTTCTGCAACCCCTTTTCAGAAACCATTCCTTCTTTCTGAAGGCAGAATTTCCCTTTAAGGAGGGTTCATCCTAGTCTTGCTGCCTTGTCTGTACCTTTTACTTAATTCTACCATTGCCTGAAATATAATGTATGGAAAATATTATTTATCCAACAAAATATCTCCTTGTAAGAACCATGTCCTCATGCTTTTAAATCCCAATTTTTTAGCACAATCTCCAGCACATAACAGTTTGACTCAATGTTGGTACCAATGACTGAGGGAATTAAAAAACAATCTAGATGTATTTTACAAGTTTTCCAGCATCTGTGTGGCATATCACTGAGAACTATTTCCTGGTGCTGGAAGTTATTTAAGAATTTTAGATTTAAATATTAATAGCTCCTATTTCACTTATCTGTGCAACATGTGTATTGTATGTCTAAACAGAGATATCTTTATATAGATTTATCCATATAGATATAATGTATAAATAGATATTGATATACTAGATATAGCTCTCCTGTCTCTCAACAACTTCAGCCTCAGTAGGGGGAGCCATGTAGAACTATATAATTTTATTATTCACATTTTTTCCATGTACTTATCTGTCAAAAGAAAATTGTTTTAGACTAAAGTACCAATTTGATAGGATGCCAAAGTCCTTAGAAGAACCTTACGCAATTCCAAAGGTCAGCTACTCTAAATCGTCTGAGGCAGATCATATCTATCTTGTGAACAGTGTTGACATGTGGAAGTTCAGATTTAAGAGGGCTCTCCAGAAAGTCATAAACTTAGAACAGGGTAATCCTCTGTTACTTGAACAAAATCTGTATCTGTGGTTACACTTTATCTACCTAACCCCAGGGCAGCAGGATTTGTGGGTCCCTTCACCACTGCACTGATTCATGCGGGTACATTAGACCAGGAGATGAGAGAGCAATCCAGAGCAATGAAATGCCTCACCACACAAGTCTGGGGCTTCATCAGAGTTGTCTCCACAGTCGTCCTCTCCATCACACACCCAGAAATGGAGTTTGCATAGAGAATTATTGCAAAGGAACTCATCTGCTCTACATATATTTCCTCCTTTATTAAAAAAAACAACAACACAAAGATATAGCATAATTAAAGCCAGTCAGCATAACATGTATTCTGCTAATTAGCACAGATTCTAGTTTTTCAGTTATTTCTTTTTCTATCTAATATGAGGTGTCCAAACTATTTTTTAAAAGGCTATTCATGGTTTACCTTTCAAAACAATCTGCTATTACCCTCATGTATATCATATTTTCTTTAAAAATACAAATATCTGGTCAAAGAAAGTTTTTGGAAATCTAAATTATCTTCCTTTTCATATATTTCTATATTATTGAGCATAAGAAAACTTAGATTTTAAATGGTATTAACCTTCATAATTAAAAACTGTATTGTTCTGGAAAGAAAAGACAGAAAAGAAGATAATTTAGCTATATCTAAAACTGACAAACTGAATCACTGAAAACAGATTAATAAGTAAAAAGGTTGTGTTGTCATAGAAAAATAATTTTATATAGAAATAAAAATTGTCAATGTGTTGAAATATTAGAGTTATCCTCATGATAATTATGTAATACTCTATTTTTAATTTTTAAAATGTTTTTCTTTTTTGCAGTTAAATAGAAAGCATTGAGACTATAAGGATATTATAACTCAAAATTAAGTACACTTGCTACATGCAAAGGACCCAAAGTACTAATAAATTTTGGTTATATGTCTAGGTATATAGTAATACATAGTAGAAACTGCAATGGTTGGGGAGTTAGGAACTTCCATTGTTTTGCTTTGGACAAGTCCATTAATCTCTCTGGGACTCAATGTCTTCATATATGACAAAAGAGATATGGTTAAAGTAATTTATAAGTTCATAAGTTATGCATGGGGAAACAACACAAAGATATTTAATGAAAGTTTAGAATTAAGATTAATAAGATTTTTCTCAGAGAAATTCTTTACCTATTTAAACCTCATACATAAGAAACATAGCTAATACACTGGCTAGATTTGATGATTGAAGGTATTGACATATTTTATTTTATTTTATTTTTTATTTATTTATTTATTTATTTATTTATTTATTTATTTATTTTTGGTATTGACATATTTTAAATGGATATGCTCATTTAGACATGGGGCTGGGGAATAATAGTGCTCATCCTTGCAAGCCTACAAAATACCTAGGACCTAGGACGAAGCATTTTTCAACTTGTGGACGCTCTTTGGAGTGAGTAATGAGCCTAGGCTTGTGAAGGTCAAATCACTCTTGTTCTGAGTTTTGCAATAAAGTACTTTATTTTTAATTTTTTTTTTTATGACCCTAGTTTATTTTTAATTTTAAGAATGCATAGTCATGTATTTGAGGCACATAAGGTGATCTTGGTATATTCATTCATTATTTTAAAAGTTTATTTTTTATTGATTTTAGAGAGGAAGAGAGAGAGAAACATTGATTCACCTCCAGTAGCAAAGATTTAATTTAGGAAATTACAGAATCAGATTTGAATTTTTAGAATGATAATTCTAGCTACAGTGTGGAGAACTTGGAAACCAAGACAGTGAGGGATTAAGCCAAGATTGGAGGAAGAGGGGTTGCAGCAAGCCAGAAAATAACTGATGGTAACTTGACTTAGAGTAGCAACATTTGAGAGGATAATTGATATTATGAGTTCTTTGAGAATTAAGAAAGTGTGAAGAATTTAATATTTATAGCAAAATGAAAAGAACATTCTTAGACTGGAGGGGACACGAGTCTTCCATTTTAATAGAAGGGAGGAGGAATGGCTGGGCACAGGTATGGATGGCTTTGTTAATTTGGTGGTGAGATGTTTAAAGAAGTTCAAAATTTATTGTTGCTGTGAAATAGAGGGTGAGAAATAAAGTCAACCTATTAAAAATCTGATATGCATAATGGTACAGAGAGATGATTAAAGAAATAAGGGTACATTGCTTAGAATCTTAAAATCTTAGATAGTTGAAGTAGAGAACAAGAATGTATAGTGATAAAATCAGAACAATTGTAAGATTTTTTAGGAAAAAAATATCAACAGAACTATACAATTTACATTGGCATTTCTAAGGACTAACAAACTCTAAGTTACGGATAAAGGCAGGTCCTGGTTGGGAACACCAAGATGAATACTAGAATATGAGACTTCTGAATGTATAGTGTCTGGCATTGGGATGCCCCTTTCTTTCAAACTCTGTAATTTTTAGCTCTAAAATGCCCCAATTCTAAAAATAATCTAAATTACTAAAACTCATGAAATAAATTATCATTTACCAATTCTGTCTGAAAACAATAAAAAAGATAAATTGTACAATCTTTAGTTCTAAAAGAAATGTAGGATGACTGTTGGCTTACTTCAATACCAAAATTCAAAAAAATATTTAAAAAGCGTTGTATCTATACTAATAAAAGGTCAATATGCTAATTAGACTGAAAGTCTTCCAGACATCCTTCCAGACAAAGCTGCAGCGGCTGTAAGAGCCAAGAGCCAGTGGCACAGGAGAGGCAGTGGCACCACCAGCCCCAGCAAGTCCCACCTGCACCACACAGCCCCTCCTTCTGCAGAGGTGGTGCTGGGAGCAGCGGTGGTGCCAGTAGGCCCAGGACAGTCCCACTCATAGAGGTAGAGCTGGGGGAAGTAGCAGCGCCACAGTCTGGAGCCTCCGCAGAGGCTGGAGGGAGTGCGACCCTGGTGCCTCAACCTCCCACAGGCCCTCCTACAGCCAGCCTGGCCCCAGACCAGCCCCGTACGTAAGTGGGCAGCGGTGGGGCCAGCACTAAGAAGTGAGCGCCAAGGGTCCGCAGCTACAGTGGCCGGCTTTGGCAGTAGCAGCAGGGTGGTGGGGGCAGCGCCTTCCCCTGATCCTCCCAGTCACCTCCCACATGGAGCGGGCCTCAGCCATCACTGGGACGTCCCCTCACGGCTCCCAGGCTGTGAGAGGGGGCAGGCCGGGCTGAGGGAATCCCCCTCCAGTGCATGAATTTTCATGCACCGGACCTCTACTTTTATTTCATAATAAGATTCTAGTGATTAAATCTAGTTGCATGTTTGAATGTACAATGAATTAAATTCAAAAAAATTTGTGAACTCGATATCCTCAGATTATTTTAGAAAACTCTATGTAGAGCACATCAGTATTGCTGAAAGGACAAAAATGAGTTCACTAAAGTATAATATTAGATAACATTATCATTTTTCCTAAGGGAGTGTTGAATGTGCCACTCTTTTATTAAAAAGAAGAGACATAAAAATGAAATCATAATGGTAACAGAAAGGCAAAAGTTTTGTGATAACTTTCTAAAGGCTTCCTATGGTACCATAAAGAATTTGCATTTCAAAAAATGCACCATGGTGGCTACCATGGCATCCTAAAAGCTTATATAACTTAAAAGCTTATTTTGAACTGGCATGAAGCACACAGAAACAACAACAAAAAAGTATACCAGGTATTTTAAAAAAGATTATCTGAATTATAGTATCAGTTTCTTACTCATGTTCTTGATCAGTTCAACAGGAGATTATTAGAAAATAAAAGTATTTATTAATTAACAACTTATGTCTAAATATAAGGGAGTCCTTGGCAGGTTCCTAAAAATCTGGACAAATGTGTCCCTACAGAAACTAAGCATCTAATAATTCTCATCTCAATTTGGGCTGATAGAAAACTTTAATGTACAAAAATATTTTGTAATTTACAAAAGTAGTTACATATTTTAAGGTGATGATTACTAAAGAGAACAACTCTCAATCTTTTTCCACTGAAATTACTATAAGCAGTAAAGTTTGGGAGCTCAGGCAAAGCCAATACCAGGTTTCCTTGAGACAATTTAAAATATCAATGTTGTTGCTAATTCCATAGCATTGTGGGTTTTAGTTTTTCTAAAGTAAACTGGTAAAACTAATTCACTTTGAAGAATATTCCATGCTTATCCAGACCCCAACACTTAGCCCCTGTCAGTTCATAGGTCCAGATTTGAGAAGAATGAAAGTTGGATTCAGTAGCAGAGGAGTTAATTCTGGCATTCTGTTTCCTCAATGCCTTGGTGTATATTTATCCAACCTAAACCACTTCCTGGAGGTAAATTAAATACTAGAAATTTGAACTTGATCATGTCTTAAGGTACATCCATATAGGGTCAAATGCTTTACCCACCAACATACTTCATTGGAATTTAATTATGTAGCAGAAAAACAAAACAAAACAAACAACAACAACAAAAAAACACTCAAGAAAAGTTAAAGGCATGAATAGGGAAGGGAGGGAAACTCTGACACATTTATAAGTGATTGAATAAAGATTCTCAATTCTTTAATTCAATAAGCTTACACATTTAGAATAGTTTTAAATATGAGAGATACTGCAGATGTGAAATGCTATAATGTTCAATTTTTTAATGTACCATTTGACTTTCTAACCTGAGTTCCATTGTTCAGTTTTTATAAAATTGAATATTTAAAAAAATAGATTAATCCTGATAAGATTGCTCTCTTCACTCTTGTACCCCCCTCATTCTCTCCAGATAATCTTACAGTTCTTGGGAACATTTTGCTGTGGTTGGGTTTGATATCATGGGAGAAAAAATGAGCACAGAAAGCTTCATGTAGATAAGAAATGAAACTAGATTCACATTTCAGTAAATTATCTGCACTATTATATAGTACAAAATTATCACCCTCTCCTTTTTACATTTTTTTAAAAAAGAAGATTCCTTAAGAGCCTTGGAAAACTTTTAATTAGGCTTAATATTAAAATCAGGTTCTAGTATATATCTTCAATTACTTGTGATTCCTAAACTGCCAACACTTCCCTCACCTCTGTGACTTTGTACATAATAATATCATGATTTGAAATGTATTTCCTCATTATGTTTGCATATGCAATTATTGACATCAAGAAACTCACATTTCAACAGGGGATGCATTCAAATAATACAGAAATAATTATATTAGAAGGAAGAATGAATTAATAGGAATGCAATCAAAGAGTGGCTAGGGAAACTCCAAAAAAACAAAACTATAATTGGGTTGAAGACAGTGGTAATTGAGATGGATTTGAAAGGACAAATGTAATTTTTATTGGCAGAGTTATTAAGATGGTGAAAATAGCAGAAGAATCAGGGAAGATACTGAAAAGTATGTGGATGTTTAGAATACTTCCCACTTGGAAATATTGAGTATTTCCAGTTTGGCTAGGATATATTATACGTAAAAAGAAATAATAGAATATAAGACTGGGATATAAAATGGGATCCTTCTTATGGAAATCTGACTGGCAGATGAGTTATTTATATGGAAACCAGAAAGGAAGAAGACTGAGTCAAGACTGACATAATCTGAGTTACATGTAAAGAAGATGAGCCGGTAGCACTGAGGAGAATGTATTGGAGACCAGTTAGGTAGTATTACATAAGCCCAGGCAAGAAGCAATGGAAGAAAGAAATACACTCTTATGAAATCGGAGAAAGATGAATAACTTAATTTTTCTCCAAAGTCTTCACATAAAAGACTACATAAGATTGTGTCAGATCGTCCACAAGGCTTTCTGCCTCTAGAGTGACCAGTTACAGAAAGTGAATGAGAAATTAACCAAAAGTAGAAATAGCTGCTCTGGAAGTTTAACCTTTTATGGCTCTCTGTAATGCTAAGCAGATTCCAAATGAGAGCTAGGCTTTCTTCTGTTGAATATAATTCTTGATCAAGTTCTAGGATGGAGATATGAGCAAATAATAAAGGTTTGAACTAATATTAGAAAGAGTAGAAAAATTATTTTCTCAAATGAATAGATATTTATGGAAGTAAATCACTTAAATATATTTATACTCTACAAATCCTGAATGTCTTTTTTAATGCCTTACAACTGGTATCAATATCTGGTATTATCTGTTGATGATGTTCCAAATATTCTGAAAAATAAAGTCCATTGAGAGACTTCTGTGAGCAGGTTAAAGAAGATGTCATTTAATAACATACTTAGCATTACAGAAATAACAAGACATGTAATTCATGATCATTATAAGCTTTACCACATTTTTTTCTTTTCATTTCATTAATTCTAAAGTAGTAAAAATCACTGATTCTACTGTGATGACTTACAAGTAAAAACTGTTATCTGTCAGGAAATATTTTCACATAACTGGAAAATAATATATCACACAATTCAAAGTTGTCTACCAGACTGACAAAAAGTGTAGGCAACTTTCTCAACCATATGTCAGGAAGGAAATCTGAGGCACAATGTATAACCTATATAGATCTAGCACATTAGTATGTGTAATGTAGTAATGTAGTAATATGTTATTTTTATTCACTCATAATAAGGCAAGCCATGTGGTAGACAAATGTACTCCAAAAATGCTTTTGTAATAATGGTTTTAGCTGCTATGTTCCCTGTGTTTTTCTAGTATCTCTATACTTGACCCAGCACCGAGCCCAAACATGTGCTCATGGCAAGTAGTTGGTAGAGACTTGAATTTGTTGTCATCATTGTACAAAGAATGACATGATACTCTGCCTGAAAATGATCCAGATTTTGCTTATTTAGAACAGGCTATTATTTAATGAAACTAGAAAGAGTAATCAGCATTTACTGATCTTATCTTCTGCCTCTAGCACACATATTCCGCACAGTGCGTTAACTGTCATTCCTACTTATGGCGTGCGTGCGCATACACACACACACACACACACACACACACGGATACCTTACCTCTGTCACAGTTCTCTTCGTCACTACCATCCACACAGTCATGAACTCCATCGCACAGCCATCGAATTGGAACACAGTGGGCTTTATTTCTGCATCGAAACTGATCTTCCTTACATTCGGTCACACAGTCCATCTGTTCCAACACAAATGGGCACTGTAGTTTTTATTAACGATAACATGCAGTCACAAGCAAAAGAAGCATGCAGCTGACACGACTGGAGATTTACTACATGGTGGGCTTTTTCATTTTGATTGAATGAATGTAATCTCTGCAAATGACAATGGTGTTTAGTATATAAACAACATTAAAGTTCAGGTATTTGTTGAAATTACTGTAGTTAATGTACTTGCCCTAGCATTTTAGACAGATAAAAAGCAAGATTCTGTCACTTTCCTCTATTTTCATTACATTTGCTTTCCTAAATCTAATTCATGTAATTCAGATATTTTAACCAAATGATAGATTTTACCTCATCTGAACCATCAGCACAGTCATATTCTCCATTACATTTCAAAGATGCTGAAATGCATCCTCCGCTGGCACATATATATTCACTCGATGAGCAAGTAGGAGAAGCTGAATATAATTATAAAGTTGAAATTTAGATTCAGTAAAAAGAATGACTGGCTTCATAGGAAAAAACATACAGAAGCATATAAAAATTTATAGATAGTAGTGAAAATAGTTCATATTATATAAACTACATTCAACATTTGATATTAAATATTCATTTAAATGTGTTTTATAATATTACAGCATTGGATTCAATATGCCTCAATAACATAATATTCTGTTCAGTAAGGATTCAATTCACTAAACTAAAGACAAAAAAGCCACTATATTGCTCATGCTTTTGGTTTTGAAGAGTTAAATAAATTTTTTATAACTTTAAATAAACTGATGAACAAAACCGGAGACAGATAAGCATTGAACAGACTGTTAAACCTCAGAGGGAAGGCAGAGGAGGGTGAGGGGGGATAAGAGATCAACCATGCGCTGGGGGATGAGAGTGGCTGAGAGAGGTCAATGGGGGAAAAAGGAGAAATATGTAATACTTTCATCAATAAAGAAAAAATATTTTAGTGTAAATATATATATAAATAACAAGTAGATCTATAAGTTATTACCAGAACCCAATCTAATTAATAGCTGCTTTTGCTATGGCTTTGCATTTGCTTGCATTCAAACTTCAGGATTCTTAACCTTATTTTAGACACTAGGTAGACAAATACTGTACACTTACTTTGTGTTCTGAATTGCATATTCCAGGAATGCTGAAAAGCTTTTTCCTTATGTTTTAATTTATTCTAATTGACAATGGTTGCCTAGGATTTGTATTATTACTGACTCTGAGAACATGTCTGGATTCAGTAAGAAAAATAATGTGACCAAGTAAAGCTCTGGATCATGATATGGTACTGGACATGGTAACATGTGTGCATTGTATCTGCTACTCTTACCTAATCTCTCAAAGTATTGCTTTCATGGTTATGCACAGATTGTAGTTATTTCTATATGTTCTTAAAATAGTTAACTATAAAAATTAAGTTTTTAATAAGCATATTTATAGAACCATATTTAAGAAATAAAAATGTATAAATTAGGTGTGTTTCTCCTATATGCTGGTTTTGCTTCCTAATTTTGTTTTGATTTTGGACCAATACATAAACAGAAATAATACACTTATGCTTTTTCTCAGTTGGTATCATATTGAAATTACTATATCCTATTTCATTATCTTAATTTCCATAATAGAAAATGTAACTTTTATTATACTTACAGTTTAACATATTTCATTGTGTTGTCACAAAAAAACAAAATAAAACACAATACCAAATGATGTGATATACAGAAGCTAAAAAGTCAAATTTTGGGGAGTAATGCTTGGATCTCAAACATAGTAATAATCTTACCTATTGAAATACTTTCAAAACATAGGAAGGGCACACCAGTAAATCTATATACAGATAGTTCAGATTATGTCTAAAACACAGAAACCTGTGCATGAAGTTTCCACTGTTTTCTGAATATCATCATTCAAATTTAAATTCTATCAGATTGAAATATCAGCTAAATGAATGCCACCTGTGTCATCTCACCTGGATCGCAGTTCTTCTCATCCTCTCCATATTTACAGTCTTCATGACCATCACATGTCCATTTTGCTGATATGCACTGACCATTGGAACATCGGAACTGATCTCTGGAACAACTAGTTTCACAATTTCTCTGTAAAAAAAAAACAAACCACAACACAGATATAATTAAAACTTAATTATTAGACAAATGTAAACCAAAGACAACTAAACCCTTATGCCTAGAAACCTAAAAGTATAGAAATTAAGTTGGCCACAGATGGTGGGGGCAAAGTAGATTTACAGTTGTCCATATGAGAAACAACAATATAATTAGTAATAATAACACAAGAATAAACTGTGTTTTGCATATTTACAAGTATAAACCTCCTTTTACCCCACCCTGTATAAAAAGCTCAGATGGTCAGGTATAAGCCCAGTACTACATAACATAATTATAACAATTTGTGAGTGATAATGAAACAGAGAAATGAAAATAAATACATAAATGCTTTGACTTCATCCTATGAATAAATTGCTCTGATTGGATTGTTTGGGGCTGGTACAATTTTAATAACTATAAGGGAGAATGAAGATTGTGAGGGGAAAAGGTTAAAGAATTATTTCTAAGAATTATATCCAGTTCATTGGGAGTGGTGTGGGCAGATGGCATGTGAAACAAGCAAGAGAATTAAAGCAAATCGGTTTGGCATTGGCAGTTCTTTCTTTTGCCTTCTCCCCATCTTTCTTCCTGTACCTGTCCTTTTACTGTTTGGCTTGCTGTTCATAATCCTCTCTCCCAAAAACTGTTCGTAAAGTTAACTGTGAAATGAACTGTCACAATTGTCATTTCTGCTAGCTCACATATAGATTTTATTTGGAAGTCAAATAGTAGATATACCTTTGGGGATATTTCAATTCTTTTTATGTGATCAATGAAAGGGATCCACTAGAAATTTACCTTCCTTCGGGGCTGCCATCCTGATTGAAATGGAATGGTACAATGAAATGTCTTGCAGGGATTATGATTTTTTTATTGTTAAGGAATTTATATTCTTGCCAAAATGTACTTGTCTGTTCCTTCCACAACTGGTGCAACTTTATCACAGCTTGTGAAATGAAACATCTTGATCCATTAGTCTCTGCTTCTCCTTAGTTTTACCCTCATGGCGGGATGAAGAGTTTACTTTCTACGTTTCTAAAATTTTCTCTTTGCTGATAGTAGTTTAATAGACTGCCTGGTATATAATTTATTTTCTGCCTTAAGAGTTTACTCTTTGCCAGAGTGTTTCTTAAATATGAATACAAATCAAAATAAGATTTTTCTGTCCTGACTGGTTCGACTCAGTGGATAGAGCGTCAGCCTGTGAACTGAAAGGTCCCAGGATCAATTCCAGTCAAGGACATGTACCTTGGTTGCGGTCACATACCCAGTGTGGGGTGTGCAGGAGGCAGCTGATCGATGTTTCTCTCGCATTGATGTTTCTAACTCTCTATCCCTCTCCCTTCCTCTCTGTAAAAAATCAATAAAAATATTTAAAAAAAATAAAAAAATAAGATTGTCTCACTGTATTTGATAAACTCATTGAGTGTTAGAAAAGCCAGAACGTAAACCAACAATTGCAATAAAATACATTAATTGTCAAAAGAAGGTCAGTGGTTTCAAACATACATACTCTTAAGGTTTTGTTTTTGTTTTTGGTGTTTTTTAAAATATATTTTATTGATTTTTTACAGAGAGGAAGGGAGAGGGACAGAGTGTTAGAAATATCAATGAGAGAGAAACATTGATCAGCTGCCTCCTTCACACTCCCTATTGGGGATGTGCCTGCAACCAAGGTACGTGCCCTTGATGGAATCGAACCTGGGACCCTTGAATCCACAGGCCGATGATCTATCCACTGAGCCAAACTGGCTAGGGCAGGTTTTTAAGAAAGGCTTCACAGTGAAAGCTTAACCAGAAATGGAACTACCTAAGAAAAGACTTTTAATGTGTGAGGAGAATTTGAAATGTGCTGTATCTGAGAAGTAAGCTCTGTAACAGTAAATGACATCAAAAGTGTTGGAGAAATAGTCATGAGGAAGGGGTTTCATATGTTTTACTCACTGCTGTCCTCCGCATGCTCAGAGTTGTTCCTGAGACATAATAAGCATTTAATAAAAACTGATGAGTAAATAAATGAATGAGTGAATGAAATAGAAAATAAGAGGCAATGGGGTGGTGAACGCCTGGGGCAGGATGGGAACCAGGTAGGGAGGGGCAATGAGGAGGAATAAAAGGGGGATACTGCAATACTCTCAATAGTAATAATATTTTAAAAAATTAAAGCATTCTCATGTAATTAAGCTCTACTGGGATAGAAATCATGCTTGTCTAAGTACCAAGTATCTATTACCATGATCGTAATTACTCTTCTGTATATATTTATAGAATTAATGAAGGGTTATCTCAGCATTAAGACAAATTTCACTGAAATAATTCATTAACCAATAGTACGGGTGTATTTTTATTGACAGCACAAAAAAGTGGTAATTTTAGACACTTTCTGTATCATCAGAAGATTTTGATCTACAATAAAGTATAGTTGTGTGTGTGTGTGCACGCGTGTGTGCGCGTGCTTACTTGTCAGGCATTAACATACACAGAAAGTAGAGAGACTAGGATAATGATCCCCGTGTGCCCACCATGCATGTTTAATCATTAACAATATTTCATGCTTCATACATCCTCTTCCCACTTATTTGCATTCTGAACTATTTTAACATAAAAACAACAATATCAGAAAATTAACATCACAAAATTAACAAAAATCCCTTAATATAAAGTTATTCTTAATCCTTACCCCAAATCTCCTTGTTTTCTTACCTGTATAATTTACTGCTTGGAGCAATAAGGATCTAAAGGAGGTCTGCACATTGAATTTGGTTTGATTTTTTTTTTTTAATGTGAGACTATTTCCCATTGTCCTAGTTTCTTAAATAAAATTTACTACTTAAAGGTCATTTGTTCTATACAATGTCCCACAGTCTACATTTGTCTGAGTGAACATCAAGAATGCCGGTATTAACAATTTCCAAAGTGAAAAATAAGGCTTTTATTTTTTCTAAAAATTATTATGAACTTATGTATTTGTATACATTTATTGTATTTCAATCCATTGCAACCATTTAATTATTTATGATGCTCAAGTTTTCCCTCTCATCACTGTAAATTTCTTCAAGTTTGCTCCTCAGTGCTCTGGAGATGACTCTAACAGTCTTGTCTGGTTTGACACCATATTAGCTGCTCATTTTGTCAATTTCCTTTTAGGACCTGGAATTAGACCTGAATAAGACTTTTGAAAAAGAAAGGTTTGGTTCTGTACATGTACCTTGGACATTTCCTGAATAACATACAAGGTAAAAAATCATAAGCCTTAAGCAATATATCGCCTCCTCTTGATGTTTCATAGACTAAACAGGGTTTGAGGAAAATATTGCTTAAAGAAAACAAAACATTTATGGTTTGAAGAAGTTTGTTTGCATTGTGTTTTTCCTGACCGGGAAATGTTTAATATAATCCTAGAATAAATAGATGCTAAATAAAGATGTAGCTGAGCAATGTAAGAATTTAACTCTCATGAGTAGAAATAGCATATTTCAACTTCTGGGAAACTATTTGGCTCCAAAATCCAGGCACCTGAATGTGATTAGAGGGATTTTTCAAGACAGTGAGATGTAATGCAGAATTGTGTAATCTTGATAGGAATGCCTGAAGACTGGGACAAAACAGTTCATGTGGGTTCTATCAATAGTAAAGACCTCTGGTTTCTCCCAAAGAGGCAGGATCCTAGTGGTTACTTCAGGGAGTTGGACCTGAAATACAGAAACCTCTGGAGCCCACTGGAAGCTTGTCTCTGGCCATGCCCACAGCCAGGGGAGGTCCTTCAGGAGGGAAAACTACATAAGCATTTTAACCAAAGCAGAGGAGTTCCAGGGAGTCATGTTCCCCAGAAGGAGCCCCAGTGGCCACTGAGGACCAGGGATCCCTTTTGTCCTTCATCTCTGACTGGATTTGATTGCACAAGTGCTGTGTTCCTGATATGAACATGCAAAGTCGTTAACCGAGAAAATCATGAGAAATGCCTCTCTCTGTTCC